>ML111083.1:18890-63722 GCA_003697995.1 Taxidea taxus jeffersonii
AGTTTGTTTTATGACATTAAGAGTCTCTTTTGGTTTGTCTCCCTCCCGATCCCATCTTGTTCTTTAGCTCAGCCGAGTCTTGCTGGGGGTAGAGGAGCGGAAACCAACCTTGGCAAGTTACTCAGCTCTTGAGCAGTAAGCATAAGAGAAGCGAGATTTGGGAGTGAATTGTGTTGTAACCAATCTTCGTATATGTGTTTACACATTTGTGTGTTTATCTTTGAAAGCATGTGTACATCTGTGTGCATGTGAGGGTGGGAGCCTGTTAAAATCACAACCTCTCCATACACATATGTTGTGAAGTTGGGAATGAAGATTAAAAGAAAAATACTTCTTAGAAAGTACGTTTTCTCAAAATTCACAACCACCGCAACAATTAGGTTCTGGTTTTGAACTGTCAGAGGGCAAAACAGCATCATTTTTTGTGTTAGAGCTTTAAAATCAAGACTGCACGCACTGTAGACTGAGCAATAAACATCCATGGAGGAGAGGTTTCTAATTCTGGTTTTTATATTAGTATCCAAGGCCTCATAAGGCTGTGGGAAAGAGATAATAAAAATAATGTGGAATGTTTAAGATTATATATTTCCCAGCTCTTACATATTTATATAATCTTAATTTTCCATCAACACTCTCAACGATGCTTTCATGATAGAAATCCTGGCATAAATGAAACGTAGAGATTCATTTGAGGACCACGGCGTCATTAGCCCATGGAATAGTAGCCTGAAATTAAGGAGGACAAATACCTGAATTAGGATCTACCAACTAATGACTCTGATGAACAAAATTAATAAGAGAAGGAATTTAACAGCTATAAGAAGTGGAACTTCTCTGGCTTGTTCTGGAGTAGAAAGCTTGAGGTCATCCTGACTGGAGTCAGGCAAAGAAAGGATATCAAATTAAACAAAAATACCCGGTATGCAGAAATTTGGCTCTTGGGACGCCTGGGTGGCTCAGTTGGTTAAGCGGCTGCCTTCGGCTCAGGTCATGGCCCCAGCGTACTGGGATCGAGTCCCGCATCGGGCTCCTTGCTCGGCAGGGAGCCTGCTTCTCCCTCTGCATCTGACTGCCTCTCTGTCTTCCTGTGCTCTCTCTCTCTCTAACTAATAAATAAATAAAATCTTAAAAAAAAAAAAAGAAATTGGGCTCTCTCCTCATTGTGTACACAAATTTTATCCATTTATGGACTTCCTGTTTTAACTTCCACAGTCCCGCCATTGTGCTTTCCACAATCACTGTCTTGTGTGTCTTGAGAGCTTGTTTGGAGGTTCTAGCAGGGGAGCGCAGCTACTCGTATACCCTTGACCGAAGAACGGTCCTCTCCTCTATCGGGGAAGGTCGTCCTCTTCGACCGAGAGCGCAGCTTCGGGAGGGACGCACATGGAGCAGTGAGGGAGGAAGGGGACACCCGCCTAGCCAGCCAGATCAGCCGAATCAACCCTGGCGATCAATGGGGTGACAGATATCGCAGCCAGATCGCCCTCACATCCCTTGTGTGTCTTAAAAGCAAGAAAGCACTTGTTTCCTTCAATTCAGCACTTTAGTATTTGTTCACATTTCTGTAGAAATCTTTTACATGTGTTGGCTTATCCTTTCACTATTGATCAAACTTCTTTGTGGAAAAATGTCATGTAAGCCTTTTGTATCTACCACAAAAACTATGGAGTATCTGACACATGGTAGATACACTGAAAATGAAATCTGTGAAAAAAAAAAAAAATCTGTCACTGCAGAGCACACTCTATCTATACTCACTCCAGAAAGTTTCGTTAATTATCACTTTTCCCGATGATATCTTTATGTATATGCATGTGTTGGGTAGAAACAAAAATCACAAGTTTCCGTAGTATATAATTTGGTTACATAGGTTTAAGGGAAAAAAAAATTGAGTCATGCTGAATATCCTGAACTCCTACCAAGAGCTGATCATAAATACTTTTTAGTTATTACTAAATGCTACTTATATGTCACCATAGAAGAATGATTGGCATGTGGTAGGCTTTACTTAATTCTATGCTAAGACCCAAGTTAGTTTTAAGCAGATACAGAACGAGATCATATTTTTCATTTAACTCTGAAAGAGCAGTTTTTAGGGAATAAAGAATAGGTAGAGTCTATGGAAACTATGGAAAATGTTAGGAAGTGTTTGGTATTCTATTTAGTTCCCAGTTTGTTTAAATTCCAATCTGCCCCTACATTTAAATCACACTCTACCTTTCTCTGTCCACACATTTTAAAGAATGTTTAGATATAGAACAGATGCCTGTAGCATCCCTGTGCAAGTCCTCCTTTCATATGAAGAAAAAGCAAAACACAACAAAACCAGAGAAATTGCTTTTATAATCTTCAACTCTTACGAAAAAAATGATATCTAAAGATAGTGCTAAAAGAACATACAGAATAGTCATACTGTATTAAAACTCATTCATTTATTCATTCTTTATTTATGTTAGTCGCCATTTTAGGAAGAGAGTAAAGAATGAAGGCATTCGTCTCAAAAGCACTGCAATCCATCCAGGAGTAGAAGTGGATCACTGACCTACAGTGCAGTGAGTTTCGGACACCGCATGGACTCTGTGGGTGGGGCTCACAATCAGCATCTGAGATGTTTAATATCAAGGGAAACACAGCCATCTCTTATCCTACAACATTCTTAGTCCTCCATAGATACTACAAGCTCTCAAACACCACCTTAAGCACACTGAGGGCAGTATCTCTATGCAGACATAGACTCAAACATCCTTTAGTGACATTTTTAAAGCCTGCTGGAATAGAAACCCTTGATTTGATAGACAGTGCACTTAATCTATGTAGCTAAGTGATTGAGGGGGGGAAAAATACAAGCTAAGACATACTGAAGACTCAAAGTAGGTCAAAAGCTATTATTAAGATCATCTTCTTAGAGTAACTTTTTAGGGCCAGTGAGTGAGCGGTATAATTCTTCTGGTTTTTGAGAACCCCCCATCTTCTGCTTCCCCAAGGCTCTTCTGACTACTCACAGCACTCTGCTCTGTATTCCACCCGGGAATACTTCACCTCAAAGTAACTCCTCCCCTCCACCTGCTATCAAAATTTCTATCTCTTCAATGGAAATTATATCAGGTATATGGAAAAAAGTAATCTGATTTTTAAGCCATTCCATACTAAAACGAAGGTGACTTTTCTGGAACGCTTAAAACATACCACAGGGCTGGTTGTATTTTAAAGAAAACACCTGTAGACCCAAATACATTCCTACCTGCAGGACTTTCTTCAGGGAGGTAGAGCTGCTCCGTTGTGGTGGACACTTCTGATTTCTTCAGTCTGTCTCATGCTAGGACGCACCATGGTCCCTGTTGAACGTGGCCTTGAAGCTCCTCCCTGATCCATTTAGCACACGGTGAAAACAGGTATACAGGTCTGCTCTCCACTTGTTCTATTTATTCTTTTGAAAGATGTGAAGATCTTAAAACCACTGTGAAGAAAATCTGCATTTCTGCACCTATCAGTTCTGACCACAAGTGCAGCCAGTTCAGCTCTTGAGAGCAGGACCACCTGTTAGCAAGTCATTCCCATGCCGAACGCTCTCCCAAAGGTCCCACAGATGGGCTGAGCCACAGCTGGTCACGCTTACTCTGAAATATGGAAGGGCACCTTTCACATTTTTGTGTGCTACCTTGTATTATAATTACACATGCTTGCCCCTGCCCTATGCTGGAATGAAAGGTCTTTGAAGACTTGAAATCTAAGTAACGCATCTTAACACCTCTCTACCCTCTTTGCCCTTGTTCTCACGGGCAATCATAAATATGTGTTAATTAACACAAGGATGTGATCCTTCTAATTACTTTGACTGCCATACCGATCTATAGATAGCAGCTTCAGTATTTTAGGAGAAGGCACATACAGTACGAGCTGTTAAAAATCTACCTCTGGTTAACTCTAGATGCATGACGGAAAAAGAAATGACCAAAATGAATGAAGTCGAAAGGTACTTCTCTTTAAAAAAAGGCCAATAAGGTCACTGACTTGCAGCAAAATTGTATTTGGATATTTCTCCTCCCCTTCTGCTTCTTTAAATAAAGAAGAAGAAATGTTTAAGAGTGGGAAAGTTGAAAAGGCAAGCTCAGGCCTTCCCTTAATTATAGTTTGCTCTGTACTGTATTAAAAACAAGAGCAGAGATCACTGAAAATTTTGATTTAGCTGTTATGGAACACATCCCTTCTCCTCAAATGTCTTCTGCATCCAAAATGAGGCCATTTTACCCATTAGTGGGGAAAAAAATCCATTTCGCCTTTTTTCTGGGTTCATTTTCATCTCAGGGAAATAATACAAATCTTGGCCTGCAGCATTTCCTGCAGCTTATTAACCAGCTGGACCTCAAGCCATTTCGTCCTGTCAGGCAAGCACTAGTTCCCAGGAAACACTCTTTGCCTTGATCATTATTGCAGAATTAAGACCATTTTGTGTTCCTTCAATGTAACATATCAATTATTGAGGAGAAATAGAAGACTGGTGAAAAAATGATGACATTGTATAAAAAAAGAAAATGAGCATTCTTAGGAGTTTAATAACTGTCCTTCCAAAGAAAAGTAACATCCAAAGTAAGCTGCTAAAGATTTTACTTTGATATTTCTACTGGAAAATTTGGCAAGATTGGCAAACAACAAAGAATTCAATAAAGAAGATGTGAGCCCTTAAATAAAAGAAGAAAAATCATACAGAATGGGCTCAGTCCTCCGGATTGTAAACGGCATCCTTTGAATATCATCTCCAATGTGAGGAAGCAGGCAAGCAAGCAACCAAGAATATGGAGATCTTCTGGTTTAAAGAAAAGAAAAAGAAGAAGAAGTCCCCTTCCCTTCTTCCTTTCTACAGGATCGACGGACTTACTTTGCGTTAGGAAGGTGAGTAGAGAGAGAGGGACCCTATTTACACACATCTCGTGCAACAACTTAATGCCTCTGTAAAGCAAAGCGAGTCAAAGAGCAAGAAGATGATATCAAGGTGACTCGATCAATTTTATAATATTCTTAAGGAAGAGAATATTTAACCCAGGAAATGGTTCTGGCCATCAGGTTATTTTGGCTGACTCTGCTTAGTGGCCTTGCCCAGCACCACACCTTGTGCATCATAATCAATGTTTGTTAAGTAAATGGACTGCGATTTGTTTTAAAGTGTTTCCGTTGATAGCCCATCTAAAATTGTTTTGTGTTAATAAATAGGCTCTGAAAAGCACTAGATAGTTATAAATATTCATATGACTTTACATATTCATTTACTTTCCAAATTCACAACATATGTCCCTGAAGGCTTCTGTGCCCAGTGAGTCAGCAGACCCAGTCCCCGTTCTGAGAGTCAGCTCTTTTCCTGCTGTGACTCCATCAGATACAATCAAGTTGGTTGTAAATGAGAAAGCATTTCTACCTTTGCCTGTTAGTGTCTTCTACATATGACGAGGGGTTCAGCAGGCAGTTTGCTTTGCCCTTGTAAACTCAAAAATCAGTCTACGTATCCACAGCCTCTCTCTTTAGAATAATCTACTACAATCAGATGGTCCCCCTAATATCTGATTGGATATATCATCTTGATGTTACTTACTTACTTGATTGAATCATAAAAGGCTATAATCACAACCTCTTCATATTCCACATTTTAGCCAGAACAGACAATGGGAGGTAGAGCCTACTGACTGTCAACTCTATATATTTTAAGCAAATAATATAGATAGGCCACTATCAATAGACACTGTTAGAACAATCCATACATACGTATATGGATGATATAGATTCTAGACACCCACGCCTAGTGCTTATGCCTTTTTATTTTCCTTCTCTTCCATTACCGGAAGCTCACTAAGACCTCTGTCGAGGTCAAGAGGCTCCTCCTCTGAAGCTTCCTCGGAACACTCTGTCGTCTGTGACTGGAGATTCTGTTATTCCTTCCTTTACAGTCCAGCCTATTCTAACACCAGTCAAGCTCAGACACAGACTTCACTGCAATTTAAATAGTCAGCTGTGCACTGCAATTTAAATAGTCAGCTGTGCTCAAGAAATAGGAAAAAAGAATGGAAATAGGAGGGGTGACTGTGCCCCTCCCAAAGGGGGCAGCATGCACAAATCATACTGCCTCAGCTAACATAATCATGACACCAGGGGAGTCAGTTAAGACAGAGAAATTTTTCAGAATCAGCAACCTTCAAAAAAACGAATTGACAACATCAATGCTCTAAAAGTTGTGAGATCTCAGTTTCTCCATTCAAATGTCGCATAAAATAGTTACATCTATAAAATGAATTGTATGTGCAGAATCACATCTGTGTTGAGGGATGCCTCTCTCTCTCCCAAAGTTGGGACTTCCAACTAAGCTCTCGGGCTGTACTCTCCCCAGGTGACTTATTTGAAGGCTTTTTGAACTGAATAGCAGGAAGAGCTTAAAACAAAGCCCCACCAGTAAGTGGTTTTTAATGAAATTGAGTGACATTGTGTTTCCCACCTAAAATACTCACGGATTCTACATGAGCACAGAGAGCGGATACCATTGTGTATTGATTAGATATTGTAGAAATTTTAGTAGAATTGTAGTATTAATATATATGAAATATCAGAAGGTGAGATATAATTAAGTCAGATGTATTTTCCCTAAGATAAAAATGGCTAAGTGTTTCTTGCATCCCAAACACCATTTATTCTGTTTTAGTGGCTATTGATTTCATCATCAGCGCTGGTCAGTTAAATTACAGCCAGAGCTGAGTTATGGTAACTCATAAAAGAGCCGGAATGGGACGACAATGAGATTTCCAGATATTCGGTGAGGTGCTTTCCACTTAGCAAAACATACAATATTTTCTGGGTTTGGTTGCAGTACTCTCTTTGGCATAAGTATTGACTCTGTGGTAATCCTAACCCAGTCTTGCTTATTAACAAAGACAAGTACTGTGTATCATTTTTTTATGGATGGGGAGCTGCACTTAGAAGCAGATATCATCTACCTGCAGTAAATGTAGGTTACTCAAAGTCTAAACTTCTGACAGCCAAGAGCATACAATGATCTTTCAACAATTTTACCTTATTTATATGGATTGGGGACAGTGCTTATTTTTTATTATTTTTTTATTTTTTAAGGTTTTACTTGTCAAAGAGAGAGAGAGCACAAAACTAGGGGAAATAGCAGGAAGGGGGAGCAGCAGGCAGAGGAAGAAGCAGGCTCCCTGCCAAGCAAGGAGCCCGATTCTGGACTTGATCCTGGGACTCTGGGATCAGGACCTGAGCTAATGTCAGATGCTTAACTGACTGAGCCACCCAGACATCCCTGAGAGAGTGTTTTAAGATCACATGACCATGCAGAGCTGATTGATGTTTAGTGTGCACACACCGGAGCATGTTCTGAATGGGGCAGTCTCTCATGCTATCTGGGGTAGGGTGGGGCAGTGGGGGGGGGGGCTTTTATTCCTCTATCAGACAGAAAATGCTCTGAAATGTGTGTCTCCTTCCCCCATCCTCTTTGCACCCATCCATCCCCATCCCCTCACCAGCTTCCTAGGTACTGCAAGCTGTGGGAGAGCTTCAAATGCAAATCTGATCTGGTCCACACCAAATCCCTTCCTTGGATAGTTCAGGATCCCTCCTGGTCCAGGATTTCCCACAGCCTGTTGCTGACCCTCAGCTGTCCCCAGGCCAGGCTCCTGTGTCACATCTCAGCTTACAGATTTTTTGCAGCTCAGTCAGGGATTTCTCAGGAAGTTTTCCCCGGTCCCACAGTCGGAGGCAGTTGTGTTGCCTAATCCCTCTTTTTTGGAATCATCACCATCTAAATTTGAATCAAGTATACAATGATCAATGTGCATATGGCATTAATACTGTTTTCCCAGCTAGGACTGTAAGCTGAGTACGGAGCTCAGTTTTGATCGTCACCATAGACTCAGAGGCTAGAAAAGTGACTGTATGGAATGAATATTCAATAACTATATGGTGTATCAAAGAACAAACATTTGCCCTTATGGGCAAGCAGAATTTTGTAGTACCTTTATTAATTACGTTTTTCCACATAGGAAAAGCCTTGACAACGCAATTTTAAGTTGTGACACCATTGGCTCATTTGTTCAGTTTAAATATATTAAATCTGGGGTGCTTGGGTGGCTCAGTCGGTTAAGCATCTGTCTTTGACTCAAGTCATGATCTCCAGGTCCTGGGATCGAGCCCCGTGCCAGGTTCCAGGGGCTCCGTCTTCCTCTGTCCCTGTGCTCCCACCACCCCTAGTCATGTATGTTTTCTCTCTCTCTCTCTCTCAAATAAATAAATAATTTTTTTAAAAAAATCAGATTTTATAGATAAAATCTGAAATTTATTTGAATTTAGGAAAATACAGAATAGATTGATAAATAACAAGTGAGTCATAAATATTACCAGCATGTACCAAAAGAATATCACTCTCACCAAAAAGAAAAAGAAAAAGAAAAAAAAAAAGACAGACAATAGTTTTCTAAGAGTTTTTTCAAATCTAATTTTAAATTATGATAGTGATAATTCTAAAGTATCAAATGGAAATCCAAATATATGTCATACTTTCTAAGCCTCCCTATCACAAGTTTAATCATAGAGAATGTCAACCATCTATTCGATGGTACTAAAAGAGCACGGTGTAATGACATGATGAAAAAAAGGGATTTTCCTCCCTCTAAATCCTGGATGGATTCCTGAATAAATCGCTTAAAGTTCTAAAAATAACTAACAATTTTATTATAAATATTAAATTAGATACTGACTATATATAAAAGTCTATAGAAAAATATCAAGAAACACTGTTGTTTTTTGAGGGTTTTTTTTGTTATTCCAATACTGTCAGTATGATTTCAAAATTCTTTTCACTTTGGATTTTAGGACAATTAAGTAAAACAGATCAGCCAGGTCTGTAGGGCCTTGTGTAGGTTAAATTTAACCTGTTATTTTCATATCAAAAATACAATTTGGGAAGATCTGACAGATCTGAAGACATACACGTTGAAAGGGACAAGCTCTTGCTGCCTGGTTAATACTTGCTGCAGTCTCAAAGCTCTTCTCTTCTGGGTTACTTTTACGTATGAGGATTCTATCCAAACCTTGAAGTACCTTTTGACTTTCTATATGAAAATGCACATGCATGTGCATTCATGAAGGGCAGAGAAATGAAGAACGTTCTCATCTGAGTTAGAACCAAATTCAGTGGAGGCAGCTGCTGTGAGCTTTCTTATCACAATTATGGCCTGACATGAGTTGGAAAACGTTGGGAGCATTAAGAGGCGGCCCCGTCTCATCCCTGTCACCTTCCATTATAACTTCCCCTCTACAGGAGACCCAGGACACCACATAACAGGATTCAGGGTGCGTCCTCAGTCATTACTTGATTACTTTCTACAACCTCGATTGATTTTCCAGAGCCTGATAAATTCAGAGACACTGTTTGATATCCTCAAGTGGCCCTTCTGATCACCAACCCTTGCTATTTCGATACTCTTCCCATACGTGGATAATTTTTCAAAAGAATTATCGTAAAGAGTCATGTTTTATAAGAGTTACTTTTCAAAATTGAAAGAAATGTTCTGTCTCAATATGTTCTGAAATTAACAATGTAGGAATTTTGACTGACATCAGATACATTCTGTTTAGGTAACTATATCATTGGAGCATTATCTCATCCAGGGTTCAAATCATTTCTTCACTAAGCCGCACTCTTCTATCAAAAATCAATACTTACCTCACATTGTCAGTAGAGACTTTAATGCAAGCAGAATAGTGATTTTTTTTTTTTTCCCCTTCAGGTGTTCTTTCCAAAGGGGGAAGAAATGGTAACTATTAATCAATACAAAATTTAATGCCATGTCGGTGGAAGAAATGGGTGCTTGCTTAAGGCAGTATTTTCAGAACCCACATTTAATCTTTAGCATGGAAAGAAAGTACATTCTGCCTAGATGATCGTTCAAACCTTTCGCATTTCTAGAACCGAATGGAGCTATAATCTTTTTTTCCATAAATCCCAATTCCAGAAAGTCTTATTCCTGGAATTATGTTACAGTCTCTTTAAAACCTGATTTGGAGAGACGGTATACAGAAATGTTTCAATGAATCCTTAGCTAGCTTTAAATTTTATATGCATACTTTTTCCTATCTTAGATATTTAATACACAAATGGAATTTATTTCCACACATTTGGCCGTCTTATTTCTGCACAGAATTATTATGGGTGTGAGTTTAAGAGAAGTCTTGCATTAAAAAGGCTATTTATAAAATTTTCCTGTAGACACTCATGAAGAGAATGTTATTAACCAACCACATTGACTTGTAACTCTGGACACCATTCCCGTTAGCCTGACTGTTCACACATAGATAACTAAAAAAGAAATTTTAGGTTTATTTAAAATTAAAGAGTATTTGAAATTTTAAGTTCAAATGATCAAATATTAGTGAGAAGTCTACAAATTAACATATGGCAAAGAGCCAAGGATATTTATGGAGACTTCATTGTTTTAAAAAAACTTGGCAGTAAATGGAGCAAATTTAATGAACTGCTGGCTGATATGATCTTAAACTATGTATTACATTAATTTAAGATGTGATACATTTTATATATTAATGTGATGATTACTATTTAATCTCTTTAGAACTTTTCATAGTCTAAATCCCTTTATTATAAAGAACATCTATAATTACACTGAGGAAAATTTGAACAGTATAATTGAGAGGAATCACTTTGTCGATTTCAATAGGGTCCTTTTAAATAATGATCATTAAAATTAAAAATATCACACTTACTGAGAAAAATCCCATTAAAATGTCTGTTTATCCTGCACAAATGTTCAAATGTTTTGACCAACAATGTGTTTTTTTCTTGCTGAAAAACAAAAGAATAGGCAATGTTTATTTTTTCATTCAAAAAATATTAAAGTCTTAAATATATGACACAAAACCTACCACAGAGGCCAAAATTAAAAAAAAAAAAAAGGATGCTATTTTTGGCAATACACTGGGTCAAAAAAATAAATAACTAAAAGAATTATAACAGCCAGTGCTGTTGCGTTTGTATGGCAACAGTTGGAATGAATGAAGAAGTAAGAATATAAATTGATACAAACTTTTGCACCGCCCTTTGGCAATCCTATTTTTTTTATGTGAAGTGTGACTCAGTAGTGAATTTAAATACTGTAGACTTCAGGAATGTGCAGCATATCATAGGTAGAAAGTATGGTAGATAAACTCATGGACCAACAAAAAGAAAAAAATGGCTAGATGCTCACAGAGGCGTTGTTCCTCTTGGGAGGAAATGTACACAAATCAGATAACCACTGACAGTGATTGACGGACATATGGAGATACTACATGGCCACTGAAAGGGATGAGCAAATCTATGTACACTGATATAGAATAAACACACAGAGCCATGTAGAGGGACACACCCATAAGAATAAAAAATGTTTAACAAAATATAGATCACCGCTGTCAGACAGTAAGATATTCGAATCAGCAACATGTGAATTTGTTTTTTAAAATATTTCTCAACTATGAGGAAGAAGACAGCCAGGAGGACAGGGCCTCTGAAGAACAAGCATTGCAGACAGGAAGCAAAAAGTCTAGAATAATAGAGAGATGTTTCCAACAAAGCCTGGCCCGAATGGGTCCCGAAGTATTTCCAACATTTAATTAGACCATTTAGTTAAAACTTTTCCCTGAAATGAGAGAATAAAACCTTTCTCATATAATAATAACAGACAAAGTCTACTACCATGTATTAATTGACTGGCAAGTAACAAAGCCAAAATAAATTAAAAATAACATACTAATAAAAATTTATTTTCATCATAGTTTTCTTCTCCCTCGAACTAACATCCAATCTTATTGAGAAGTATTTTCTGCTGAGTTTTAGAGTTTGTAACAATACTAATATTTGTTTTGTTTTGTCTTAATTTGTTTCTCTTTAAAGTATTTCTTATGTTTATCTTTAACATTTTCATACTTTTGCATTCTTCTCTCAAGGGAATGTGTCTGTGGACTTTAGAAGTCAAGAATTACAGATAAATATTTAAAATCTCAGTTTCAATCATGTCTTTCCACAGCTTTTTTTGAGTGCAGCATTTATATTTGCTTTCTGCCTGGAATAATTGCTTCTTACTTAAAACCTTCTCAATTCCTAAACTGAAATACTGGATTACTACTCACAATGACAGTTTGGAAATCTCTTCAAGAGATGCACATTTTTCTTCTTCTTTTTTAAAAATATTTTAACCTTGAAAGCAAACAAGTTTAAGCATGCTAGGGGTATATATTTCTGCAAAATCAAGTGGCCTCTGCAATGCACATGCTTAATTCTGTCTTTCAAAAATAAATGTCCTTTGAGAAAAAGTGGTCAAGCACTTCTCTCCCTGCCGAACTATGTCTTCCCCAGGGCACTATTTCCCAATTATCCTTTCCTGCCGTCATCACCTCTTCTGTCCGGGCTCATCAACATTTCAGCCAAGTTCCTGTGCTGCAGAGTCACTGGGAAAATCAGGACCCCACACCAAGATGATCATCTCCTAAAATACAAAATGACAATGGGGCAAGAGAGTCAAATATTTCGGACAGAAGAGTGGGGTGTTTGTCTCCATCGGTGGCCTCAATGGCTAGGCTGATTAGGAAAACTCTTTTAAGCACAAAATACTACTTGCCTTAATATGGAATCCTAACAAAATATGCAAGCATCTACGCTGCACCAAGGAGAATGTGGCAAACGAAACAGGACTGGAAACAGGGTCCATCGTGAATACAAAAGAGCGACTTTCTGGACAGGCAATTTTTTTCCTTAAATACATAAAATATGTACGTCGTCAAAGATGGAGGTACCTCGTATACTACCTTTACTTTTGCAGACACCTACGTTTCATTATTTCCCATTCATCAAGAAACAAGGCGGTGAAAAGAACTTCAAATGCAAAATGTTCAATTTCAATTTTGTTTTAGGCAACCGGGGAAGTGGCTTTTTTGTATATTTCTGTAACACAATAAACGTATACCCTACAGCCAAGGAGATGCTATAAATTTTCCCCTGGCATAGCTGCTATTTCCAACACTACTCAAGAGGATAGTTTATCTTCACTGTGTGTATAAATATACATCTTCAACATTCATTAACATTAGCATTTATTTTGGTTGCTGTTACGCATGTGTATACATGCTTTTATTTAATAATGTTAGTTAACATTTCCTTCTTTCTGTAAATAATGATAGTATAATTTGAAAATTTTGGCCCAGATCCCAGACTTAGGTCAAGCTAATATATGAATACATGTAGTCCAGTTTACTTTTTTATTGGACTTTGATGCTAACTGATTTATTTTGGAAACATATTATTCATGTTTTAAGTTCTAAAATTGATTCTAAAGAAGACAAAGCCACGCTGTTTTGTTTTTTGTTTTTTGCTTTTCATAGTTAACTATAATAGGAAGGTGGATCTAATTTGGAAATTCTAATTTGCAGCATATATATTTTGGATAATGTAAGAGGTTTAAAATTATGTTGGGCATGAGAAATTTTTTCTAGCTTAGTTTCTGGCATTAAAGCATGATTCTCTTTATTATTTTTCCTTGTTTTAGAACTTCACGGAAAGGAAAAGTATGCATCCACAACTAAAAAACAAGTAATAACAAATTTCTAATATGTAAAAAATAAACCCAAACTACTTTTCCTAATATTTTTGGCTTGGTTTTATCTCAAAATACCATCACCTTTATCTCAGACATGAGATTTAAAATCTCAAGGTTACTGCTTTCTTTCTTATGCCTGACTCTTCAAGGAATTTTGCTTCTTTTTATTATTTATACTCTCAAGGATAGAACTTGATGTTGTCCTTCTGAGCTGTTAATCTAAATTAGAAGTTTCTATTTGTTTTTCATAATTCCTTTTATCTTTCTAATCTATCATTCATTTTGATGCCAGCACAACCTGGGTCAAAATATTTGCTTTAATTGTTTTTCCATTTCTTAGTGAATCGAGCTCAAGGGAGCACTCCGGTGTCCTTACAACTAACATGGTGATGTGTAAAAATTACTTTTAGCTATTTTTAAAGATACTAATCTCAGGACCACATGCATGATATTCAAATTCAGTATACTGGGAATGACCAGGGGTCTTGAATTGTTCTCACAGTTTATGGTATTTTCCTGACTACAGTACCACACTGGTCACATAAAACAGTAACTAGCTAATAACAGATATTAAATATATTTTTGTAGAACAAATGGATTATTGAGTCTTTGTATGAATAGCTTCTTCTCAAGGAAGCCTTTTTTGATCTCCTTGAACATCAATTTCCCCACCTCTTAAAAAATTCTTCAAAGAACTTAATACGGTGTGAAATTATCTTCCATGTTTGACTTTTTTTCCTAACTGTCATGTCAACAACATAGAACGTAAGCTGCATAAAAGCCCAGCCCTTGTTTTTTGGGGTTTTTGGTTTGTTGGTTGGTTTTCTTTTTGTTTTGTTTTGTTTTTATTTGTCAGAGAGAGACAGAGCGAGAGCGAGCACAGGCAGAGGCAGAGGGAGAAGCAGACTCCCTGCCGAGCAAGGAGCCCGATGTGGGACTCGATCCCAGGACGCCGGGATCATGACCTGAGCCGAAGGCAGCCGCTTAACCAACTGAGCCACCCAGGCGTCCCGGTTTTTGTTTTTTTTTTTTTCACCATGGAGTCTTAGTGTCTGCAGTAGCACCCGGTAAAGAGTAGGGCCTCAGGAAATATCTGCTAAATGGTTTATTGAGTCCTAAGACAAGTGTGAATAAAGCGGACGCATGAGCAATTATCGCAAGAATGCTCTCAAATGTTTTGCTATCCAGTCTGAAGGTCCAGCAGCAGCTCTAGGAACCAGCTGCTTGTGGAATTCTCCAGCTCAACCACACAGGCTGGCAAGCCGTTTAGCGAAGAGAAGTAAGCAAAGTGTCACACTGCGATTCAGCATTTCGATCCTCCAGCTCTCAAAAGAACGGGGCTTGGTTCTAGGAGACTATTGTAGAACAACTTTCTGCAGCAATGGGAGTGGACTATATCTGCTCCATCCAATATGGCAGCAGGCGTATATGGCTACTGAGCACTTGATATATGGCTACTGTCACTCATGAACTGAATTTTTAATATAAATTTAAATAGCCATATACTGCTAGGGGCTACCATATTAGATAGTGTCCTTCTAGAGTTATCTTTCTCCCTGCCAGTAAGATCTTTTGATGTGGTCAAAACTAAGAGACGGGCCATGGTTTCTCCTACAGATATGAGAGTTATATCCTATAAAAGATATTCTATTAACCACTTCCACATTTTATGATACTTAGAGCAAAATCCTAGTTTCATTGAGTAAAGTCCCAGTACATGAAGATACCTGGGGTTTTCCCACATCTGTTTCCCTTAGTTGAGAGTCTGTCTAACCACAATGCTATCCTCTGTCTTCTTTTTCTTGCCAGTGCTGTGTTATCTGCACAGAGCCTTGTGTATGAAGTCAACTGTGGGAAGTCTCTAGAGGTGGAATGAGCTCCCCACCATTCCAACTAATGGACTATATTCCAAGCCCTAGGGATCACAAATCACCCTAATCCCTCATGAGCATCTGGTCATTATGTCTGCTAGAAGAATACACCAGTGCTCTTATTTCTGGCCCAGAGCTAGCTGCTAACTGATGCTACCCACAGCTTCCTTGTTGAGTTTAGCAAGACACAAAGTAAGTGGATTACCATCAGCCCATACCAGAAATGGAACTCCACCCAGATATCCTCCAGCTCCGTCTGCAATTATTCACTTGGAAAATGCAAACTCTCACATGTGAACAATATAAACACTGCACTATGTAAACAATCTCTCCTGCCAAAGTCTTTGGCTTATTCATTCCCAATTTTTCCTTATTTGTCACAGTTACATCCTAAAAATTGGCATCAGGTGTGGCAAACTATCTTTTTAACAGTATAGAATCTTGGGCAAGACAAATCACCATAATCTTGACTGTCCACACGCAGGGTCTTAGTAAATAGCCGAACTGCTTTAAATGAGAATAACGAATGCTTATTCAATATATTAGCATGTACAAAGAGATTAACTGCAGCCATATTGATCTTGAGTCAATTTCCTAATTTATAAAAGATCTGGGATATACCAAACACAGCATTATGTCCAGCAAAGTGACAGTTGGTATGCCTGAATTCATCCTAAAATGTGTGGCACAGACTGCAAGTCACCAGGATGAAAATCAAAACAATTAATTCTGGGTGATTGCTAAGTGACCCATGTTGAGCTCCATAGATTCCAAGTATTAAGACCACAGACATTTGAATGAATGTCAGTTTGAAAGAAGAGTAGACGATGAAGGCTTGAACACCAATTTCTTTTCTTAAAATTCACTGGAAAACCATGAAGTAGAGCAAATTAAGGAATGAGGATGTGGGAAATCATTACATATCGATGCAACAGGGAGCAAAATTATTTACTACCTAGTTCTGATGATCTTTTGCTGCCTAACAAACTCCACTCAGTGAGTTTAAGCCAAAATTCATTATTATACATTTTGATTCTGTGGGTCAGGAACGTGGACAGGGCAGAGCAGAAAAGGCTCATCACTGTTCCCATGGTCTATGAGTTAGCTGGAGGACCAGAAGCTGGAAAAGGGGAGATGGCTGCTGGGCTTCTCCCTCCCCTCCCCACTCCTCTCCTGCCTTTCACATATTTATGGAGTTAGCTTGAGATTCCCCACTGCACGCTGACCTCTATGTATACAGACATCTTCCATATTGGCGCAGGGGTCCCAGAGTGGATGCTCCAAGAACCAAGGTACAGAAGCCATCAGAGTGGGAAGCCTGAGCCCAGTATCTGACATAGCCTTGATTCTGCCATTTTCTATTGGCCAAAAAAGAACCTGCCCAGGACTTCCCCTGAAGAAGGAGAGGAGACACCTTATGTCTCCCTGGGTGGAGGATTACAGATTGTGTGACCATCTGGAACAGGCAGGCAGAGTGGTACTGTTCCAAACTCTCATTCCACCTGCTGGTACTAAGAGTTGATTCCCGGGGATTTCTTCAGCATTGTGTGGACATGGGATTTTCTTTGTGTTAATTTTTAGTTAAAAGGAGAGGCAATGGGTTGGAGATTTAAAACAGCAAAAGTTTGGCAGTCAGTGACACTTGGAGGGAACTGTGCTGTCAGCCACTTACCACCTGTATGCTTGTGCCAGTGATGACAAAGAGCAGCCTCGATTTTCTCAATATAAGGAAAATGTAATACTTAATCTGGCTGGGTTACTGAGAAGATCAAAAACAGTACATGCGACATGCATGATACATAATATGTGTTCCATTAATGTTGGTTATTTTTACTCCCTTATGTGGGCTAGTAATCTGAATATTACCAATAATTACTTTCATTTTTAACTCAAATGTAAATTGGGTTAAAAACTTCATAGGTTTTCAATGCTATAATCCTCTGAGAAAATCTAAAAACTCTTTAATCTCTATCGCTACGTTACTTCTAATCTTCACGTTAATTTATATTCTTCCAGAAGCTAGATTAAACTGTGGTAAAACTGCATAATAGCTTTGACGTATTTTCGAAAGTAGAGAGACTTCAATTAATTTACAAGATCTAGGACTTCAATTTTTCCAATTAAAATATAACTTTTGGTTGCTGGAGTGTTAATAACCATTCACACTTACAGTTAGAAAATGCAACCATGTGAAACATATAGATTTTTTAAAGTTTATAAACAGAGATAGCTTTCAATGAAAAGCCAAAAATTAAATCCTTTCCCTTAATTTCATGCTCTATTTGTATAAAGTAGGAGTTTAAGGTAGTGGTTTTGCTTTCACATGAAAATTTGGAAAACAGTACCTCGTAAATATCTACATGCACAACCCAATCATGGGTCTATTGCTCCTCACTTAATTATCTGTCAATGTTAATTTTGTTAAATCTCTAGAGAGTTATGATTTTTTTAAAGGAATAAGTTAATTATAGCTATTTCATAGAGCTTTTCTTAACTATCATAATTAACTTAAAATATCACATGCCAAGATATGGCCTTTTGTTAATTTACTATCACTGTCATAGCAAACTACCACAAATTTAGTGGCTAAAAAGCACACATTTTCATTTTCTTACAACTCTGTACATCACAAGTTCAACACAGTCCTCACCTAATTAAACTAAAGGTTTCATCAAGGCAGCATTCCTGCTGGAGGCTCCAGGAGACAGCCTGGTTTCTAGAGGCTTCTTGCTTTCCTTGGCTTTTGAGCTCCTTCTTCCATCTTGAAAGCCAGCAGTGTTTTCTCTCTCTAAATGAGCTTCCATCGTTTGAGAGGCTGGGAAAATTCTTTGCTTTTTTAAGGGCTCATCTGATTAGATTGGCCCCACCAGGATAATCCAGGATACTCTCCTCCCCTCAGGATTAATCACACCTACAAAATCCCTTTTGCTATGTCAGGTAATATAGCCACAGGTATGAAGACCTAGACATCTTTGCAGTCCTCTCTTTGCTTACCTCAGCCCTTGATAGCATGATAAACACATATTTTTCTTAACATTTTTCTAAATTCAATTTCATCTTGCCTGCAATGTATAAACAATCAGTATTTGAATGCTAAGTTTCAGATATTCAAATTTTGGTTCATTCTAATTGTAATTTCGGACCAGAATTAATGGTTACTTGAATATTCTGGCTACTCCAGTCATTTTATTTACTTTTATTTAGTAGACTAATCTTATTTCAATTAATAGACTATCTTTAACAACACTGAAAAATTATGTTAGCTGAGGGTAACTGATATGAAACAGATTGAAAGTCCAATCAATGCCTCATGGAATAATTTGAGAAGGAAAATAATTAGAAACAATTTTCTTTGTAAGGCGTGCAGTATGTTAATTTCTTCCACTTAGCCTTTAACAAAGCTAAGAATGTTGGAATGAAAACAAGCTTATTGTCTCCTAATGATGGCCATGCCTTGGAACACAGTTTCCTCCAGAGACTTCTCCCTCATTTGTGGCATCACAATACGTTGTTATGAAAATAACTGTAGATAAACAGAGTGAAACAGCATCAAAAGGAGAGGGATCTTGGAATAAATATCTCTTCCATGCTAATCTTGATAGCTGTGCAAATATACGAATAAGGAACATTGGGATAGCAGAGAAAATTTTTGCAAATGTATGTTTCCGGCAGATCAAGCCTCAATTTAAAAACAAGTGTAAAATTAGAAAAGCACCAAAAGCCAATATGCTTCAGCATATAGAGAAAGAAGTTGGTAAGGTGTCCAACTTTCTCTATAGGGAGAAGAGATCTATCATCCCATTTAGGAACTGAGGGGTTATACCAAATGGTTCAATAATAGTGCTAGACAGGATTCTAAAGCCAAAACGGCTGGACGGCAGAATTTTCTCTGAAATTCCCTTATGATTCCTTCAGTTTTAACCTCCTAGATGCCTCCTGTTGGGCCCTGCCTGTATTTCTCTCCTTCATCTTACAAACCTTCTCTGCTTTAAAGTGACTACTCCTAAAAAAAAAAATAAATTAAATAAATAAAATTGTAAGGGCCCATTTAGCCAGGGCGATTCCATCCGGTTAAACAATGAGTTTGTTGTTTATACAGTAAGAACTTAAACTGTCCCTGCCCCCCTTCCGCCAAAGCAAGGCAGCGGTGGCGCCGCTCCCCCCAGGGGACTTACTTAAAAACAAGTCCCAGAAACCAGTCCCAGGTAACAAAGCCCAAATACAAGGGCGGGTCAGGCCTGGTGGAGGTATCCAATCAGTGAGGCGTGCATACTGTCTCCCTAGCTACCAAGGTGTGTGGACCCCACCTTTTGGGCGCCAATTCTGACCATAGGGTAGTTCAAATGCCTACCATGGGGTAAATTGTAACTCAATTGGTCACTTATGTGTGACCTATCCTGACGGTGCAGTTTTCTCTGTGTCATTGGCCACCTGAGAGTGGCCAGGCCCAACCACATGGCCTTTGCTCTTAAAAGCCAGTCTGTAAGGCAGAGAGGGGTCGCCTCTTTGTAAGAGAGGTCCTTGGCCCGTCAGTTTGATTCTTGATGCTTGGCGCGAAATAAAGCTTTGCTTGACCTTCGCTTTGTATCAGTCTCGCTCCTTTGATTACGGACCCAAACAAAATGATTACTCCTGTGTCCTATGTTTATGAGGGCCTTATGGTCTAATGATGCCAATGAGTGAAAAGTAACAGATTTTACAAACTCAAGGTTACAAATTGCTTTCCAATTGTGGTTTCACTACTCAAGAATAATTTAAGTGAATCATATTGACTTTTTTGGGTAATATTCCTTCTTTTTCCATCATAGCTCTGATAAAAGAAGGCCCTAAAATTTGTAAAGGAAAAAAGAAAAGGAGTATCAAACTGATTTTTGAGGTGTACAGGGGAACCAACTGATGAACATTTACTATAATTACCTAATTTATTTTCATCAGATTTCCAAACACTCACAAGTAATGTTTAATCTTCTGGAAGTTGTGTTTTCCAAAATCCTGTTGCATGCAAAGAGAATCTCTCCCTATCATTTGATTGTGTACTGAGAGACATTTTTAAGTTTTCTGTTTCTTGAATGATCTCTTATTATTTGCTTTTACAATAAATTCCAACTGCTGGATCTTTACTTGGTTTCATCGGGCTAGCCATAATTTGATCCATCCATTTTCTTGTCTGTCTTGACATCTTTCTTTGCTGAGCTAATCCTCCTGCTCATTTAGAATTTTTTTTATTAAGGGAGAGAGCCTGCGTTCATCTTTAATCAGAACAAACTATGGAGAGGAAAAACAATCTCTTAAGGATTACCAAAAAATTTTTTAATACAAAGCAGGTATTTTTGTTACGTAATAGAAGACCATAATGCTCTTACTGTCTAGTTTTTAGGGATTTAAAATTTCTATGCATAGCAATTCTGGGATCATTTCTGTTTCCTTCCCTTTTTTTTTTCCTTTTCTTTTATCACCATAACTAATAAGTAAATAATGCTTTGTATTTTATGCATGTTTCATTTTTCTCATTTTTAAAGCAATTGGCAAAATAAGAACTGAGACACTTATTAATACTCACAATCTACAACAGATATTTATGGATTAGATATTTATGGATTATAGAGGCTCGGTTTGTTACAGCAAAACTCATTAACTCATTAAGAAATCCTATCTGTATGCATACAATAAAGAAGCACATACATGTAAAGTAAGCCAGAATTCCTTCTGCTGTAAGAATACTGTGTGAATTGAGTAATTATATCAAAACAATAGTGGTCCTACCGACTATGCCGCAAATGTACTTCATATACACCGAGGTGAAGGCGTAGGGAAATGGTGTAGAATCTGGAGTAAGTGCTAGTTCTAGGACAAAGAGAATACTCTCCTAGATTTGAAATGATAAAAATTACTTAGAATATGATGTTTTCAAGAGACTTTTAGGAAGTGTTCTTGCTTTACTACCTAATGTAAGTCAATGGGCTGAGAATTTCAAGTAAGTTTTTGTGGTTTACTAGAAAGTAAAGAGGAGAGAGTTTATTAACTAGAAAGTAAATTAAATGACGTTAAATAATAATATTTTAAAACTGTTTAACAAGGGTGCCTGGGTGGCGCAGTTGGGTGATCAGCGGACTCTTGGTTTCGGCAGAGTCGAGTTCTCAGGGTGGTGAGATTGGACTCCTGTCCGGGTTCTGCTTGGATTCTCTCTCCCTCTTCCTCTGCCCTCACTCCCTGCTCCTGCACACTCCACCTAATAAATATATAAATCTTTAAAAAAACATTTAATCCTAAATTCATATAGATTAAAAATGAACACATATCAAACATTTTACTTAAATCATTAATTAATGGGAGAAATGACAAGATGTTACAACCATTTCAGAGTGGAATTTAAAGTTATATATAGGTAAAATAGGTCTGTTCACAGGGCAACAATTAACTGCATTTCACTGGACATAACTGCAATTTTTTAAAGAAACTCATTTGCATTAACATCATTGTCTTACAATTTACAAAGTTGTGAAATAGCTCAAAAGCAATGAAAGGTGGAGGCATCTTGGAAGATTGTGCTGAACAGTTCATTTACTCATGTTTTTAATCCATTTCAGTTCTTTCACATTTTTCCCTATATTCACCTTCATGGTCTATTTCCTTTATACATCAAAGTCAAAGAAACAACTTATGCTCAGGTAGCCTAAGATCTCTAAAACCTGCCTATGGTCAGCAAATGAGGAAAGGCCACGTCATATGGATGAGTAAACCTCACGGGACTCACCCAGGCAAGAGATGGCAGGTCACTAATTCATAAGATAGCAAACTTTACAAAGGCTATGCACATTATTGAAGTGTTGTTTGGGCTCTGCATTTCATGTAAAATGGAGGGGGAGGTAACACATTTAGTTTTTATTTCTTGGCAGCTTGGTATTTTGTTGTACTATAATTAAACGATTCAAAATGTAGTCTTATCCAGACAAAGGAGTCACTCTTAACTTTGGGTAGCTCTCAAAGTATACTGTGTGAATTTTAAGCAACATACTACATTTATTACAGTCATTTTAAATAGAAATTTAGTTCTAACCAAAAACTTCTGCAAAATTAGATAAACTGAAGAAACCCTATAATCTCCGCACAACCATTAAAATAGTATGTATATTAAAATATGTGATATAGTTAATATCCAAATCTGTCAATTTAAGTACTGCCATTGAAAAGGAGACAGGGACACACACATAGGAAAACAGAAGGGAAGAAGGAAGGGAGGAAAGAGTGGAAGGAAGGACATTGAGATGTTTATTTTCAACTGCCAAAGGACATTTATAGAGATAATTATGTATTTGAATCACTTACTCTTCAAACTCATTTATATAAGCAGAAAATAAATTTACTTCATTCTAAACAGTGAAGCATAAGAAAATCAAGCACTTAGGCTGAACTTCATGAAAGCAACCTTTCAGGATTTTAATATCAGATAAAATTCTATTTTTAATTTCCTTCTAGTTCAAAATATCTTCATTTCCCTAAAATACAGCATCTATTTTTAAAACTCATTAAACATAAGTATTTATAAAACTATGATGAATAACAACAAAGGACTAAAGAAGTGGAGAGATGTCCCATAATCATGGATAAGAAGATTAAATCTTTTTAAGGTGCCACTTCTTCTAACTTGATCTATAGATTCAAAACAATCTCCATCAAAATCCCAGTAAGTTATGTTATGGATATTAAAAACTGATTCTAAAGTTTATATTGAGAGGCAAAAGACCCAGAATATCCAACACGATATTGAAGAAAAAGAACAAAGTTTGAAGGCTGACACTACCTTACATTAAGACTTATTGTAAAACTATAGTAATTGAGACAACATGGCATTGACGAAGAATAGACAAACCAGTGCAACAAAATAGAGCCCAGAAATAGAGCACGAATGTAAAGTGAACTGATCATTGATAAAGGAACAAAGGCCATACAATGGAGAAGAGTCAGTCTCTCAACAAGTGGTGTTGGAACAACAGGTCATCCATATGCAAAATAACAATCATCTTCATTATCATCACCATCAAATAGAGACATAATTACACCCTCCACAAAAATTAACTTAAAAAAAAAAAAACAACAAAAAAAACCCACACACAGCTAAATATAAAGCACACAACTATAAAACTCCTAGAAGATAATATAGGTGAAAACCCAGATGACCTGGAGGATGTTGATAGATTTTTTTTTTTTTACATATAACACCAGAGACAGGATCCATGAAATAAGTAATCGATAATTCAGATTCCATTAAAATTAAAAAACTTCTGCTCTGTGAAACACAATGTCAAGAGAATGAGAGGATAAGGCACAGATTGAAAGAGAAGTTTTCCAAAAGCCCTATCTATTTGATAAAGGACTACTAGCCAAATTATACCAAATAAATAAATAAATAAATAAAAATAAATCTAAAATCACAACAATTAGAAAAAAAAAAACAAAGCAAACAAAATAATTTTAAAAAGGGGCCAAAGACCCAAGAGACATCTCACCAAAGAAGATACATAAATGGCAATACGCATATAAAAAGATGTCCACATCATCTGTCGTCAAGGAAATGCAAATTAAAGCAAGGAGGTACCACTACACACACACTAGAAATACAAAACAGTGACAATACCAGATGCTGGAGAGGCTGTGTAGCAACCGAAACTCTCATTCACTGTTAGTAGAATATAAAATGGTGCATTTTGGAAGATTGTGTGGCAGTTTCTTACAAAGCTAAACATCTTCTTACCATATGATTCAGCAACCCTACATCTCGGGATCTACCTAAAAAGTGTGAAAACATATGTCCATACAAAAACCTCCACATGGATGTTTACAGCAACATTATTCATAACTGTCAAAACTTGGAGGAAACCAAGGTGTCCTTCAGTAGGTGAATGGAGAAATATAATGCATCCAGACAATGGAATATTATTCAGCACTAAAAATAAATAAACTACCAAGTCTTGAAAAGAAATAGAGGAATCCTAAATGCATTTTACTAAGTGAAAGTAATCTGAAAATGTTACATACTGCGTGTTTCCAACTCTATGACATTCTGGAAAAGGCAAAACTACGGAAGAAGTTAAAAAAAAATAGTGGTTATTGGGGCTGGCAACAAGGAAGTATGAATAGGTAGAACACAGACAATTTTTAGGAGATTGAAAATGCTCTGCCTGATACTATAATTATGGATACATGTCATTATACCTTTGTTCAAACCCACTGAACGTGTATCACCGTGAGTGAAATCTGATGTAAACTATGGAGTTAGGCAGTGATTTCGACGTGTCAATACAAGTTCGTTCTCCACAAAAAAAAAAAAAAAAAAAAAAAAAAAAAAAGCCCTATTCTGGTGAGTGATGCTGATAAGGGGGGGCGGCATCCATGCGTACCAGCAGAAATTCATGGGAACTCTCAGACTCTCAGACCCTCCCCTCGATTTTGCTGTGAGTTTAAATCTATTCTAAAAACTAAAGTCTTAATAAAAACAGAAAGATGGTGGTCATTGATTTCTTCATGTTTTCTCATCACACCCTTTCTAGTAGTTGTTCTTAAATTTTATTTTTTCCAAGAAGCACTTGGCAACTTTGTGAAATTTGCAGGTCGCCAGGCATTACACCCGTAGGAAATCTGTGTCATCTGTAAAATGTCTATCTTTATCAAGCTCTCTGAGTATTCTGATGCTGGGTCCCACTTGAGAACAACAAAGCTACAGAGAAATACTGAAACCAACAGAAAATGAGTTCTATATACACAATGATAATATGAACAAGGGAAAGGACAAAACTCAGACTGCCTGTTTTAGTCCTTTTTCACTTGTTTCAATATAAGCTATTTAAAACAGTTTTCCAGGCTCTTTTTTTAAAGGTTTTGTTTATTTATTTAAAAGAGGGAGAGAACCAGGCTCCCCACTGAGCAGGGAGCCTGCCATGGGGCTCAATCCCAGATGGAGAGATCATGTCCTGAGCCAAAGGTAGATGCTTAACCCACTGAGCCACACAGGTGCCCCTTCCAGAGTCTTTTCTTTAATTTTCCCTAATAATACTCAAACTCTATCCAGCTACAGTATCTGATTCCATCCTTCTCTTACTCCTTATAATAACCTTTTGATTATTTATTTAGCTAACAGTGTCTCTTTTGCCTTGATAATGTTTTTTTTTAATTTTCTGTATTCCTACAGAACAATGGAATATAATTGAAATTCAAATAATTTCATTTTACCCTTTTCAACTTATATAAGAAAGAGAGTAAGTTAAATCAATCTCAAAATGTGATTTAAAAAAATACTTCTGAAACTGAATGATTCATTTTTTCTTTTATTAACCACTGATAATTTAGTGTTGACTTATGGTGTTTTATCTGAGACTATTTTAATTTGTCTTTTACAATATTCCTGAGGTCCTTCAATTTGATACAGAAAAGTGTAGCTGTGTGGCTAGAAAATGAAAAAGTCTCTCAGTAAAATTATATTTATAGGCATAGCAACAGAACTATTACAGAGCAATTCCACAGTGATTTTTTAGTCATACTGATGAGCTATAATCTGTCTACAAAGTTGTAGAAGCTATAGTTTACTGGTTTGAAGCCAAGTTAAATTTAGACAAGCTCTGTAAGAGGTTATTTCCACTAATTTTCAATCTTGAGCTCTAATCAGAGCTACCTAATCTTTGGACTACAGGAAAGCTACTTAAGTAAATTCTCATATCTCCAAAATGAAGCTAAATTCTTCAATTTTCTTACCAAATTCTCCTTTGGAATATGGACTTAGGCAAGAGCATGCTGCAGGCACAATTCTGTGAACATCATGGATATGCTAGTAATTTACTTGTTGAGAGAGTTCAGGTTAGGATTCTCAATTCTGGAACAGATAATCTAACTTTAAAATATTTAAATTTATTTTACTTATATTCAGGAGTTTCATAACTTATTTAATTTATTGTAAGTAATTAAGAGATCTTTGATACTGAATATATCTGTTGTAGCCAAATACTTGCTGCCTATGTCTTTAATTTGTTGATATAAATGTCAGCAGGTTATGATGTTTCACAATAGCCCTTTCCAAAATACACAGTCACAGGCTCCTATAGGAAATACTTGTTTTAACTTGCCAGACATCTTTCCAAAAATGTATCCTCAGAATGCTGCTCATTACTAGAAAAATACATATGTAAGTATGCATATTTTAAGAGTATGACCATTTGCTACTCTTAAAGTAATTAAACAAGGAGCCCATGAGACTGAGGTGGCCTTAATGCTCTAGTAGCTATCTATGTAAGCAAACCAAAACGTAAGCCTGAAATGCCTCAAGAAATCAAAACCCAAGGACAGGGGCACCTGGGTGGCTCAGTGGGTTGGAGACTCTGCCTTCGGCTCAGGTCGTGATCCCAGTGTCCTGGGATCGAGCCCCGCATCGGGCTCTCTGCTCAGCAGGGAGCCTGCTTCCTCCTCTTTCTGCCTGTTTCTCTGTCTACTTGTGATCTCTGTCAGATAAATAAATAAAAATCTTTAAAAAAAAAAAAAACAAAACCCAAGGACAGCCAATACTAAAAGCCAACTAGCCTTTCTCAATTAAGGCAACTACTTAAGCTATAACCAATCAAATAATTCAGTTGCTTCGTTCTGCCTCTTCTTTCTAAAAATCTCTCACAGATCTTTTATTTTTTTTCTCCCTTTTGGGGTCAAAACTTTATTATTTTTTTCATTATGTTATGTTTGTCACCATACAGCACATCATCAGTTTTTGATGTAGTGTTCCATGATTCACTGTTTGCATAAAACACCCAGTGCTCCATGCAATCCATGCCCTCCTTAATACCCACCACCAGGCTCACTCCCCACACCCAAACCCTCAATTTGATTCCCGGAGTCCATAGTCTCTCATGGTTCATCTCCCACTCTGATCCCTCCCCTTCATTTTCCCCTTTCTTCTCCTACTGTCCTCCATGCTATTCATTATGTTCCACCCCCAAAGATACAGATGTAGTAAAAAGAAGGGCCACACGCACCCCAGTGTTCATAGCAGCAATATTCACGAGAGCCAAACTGTGGAAAGAGCTGATTTGCCCTTCAGCAAATGAATGGATAAAGAAAATGTGGTTCATGTATACAAAGGAATATTACTCAGCCATCCGAAAGGACGAAAACCCAGCTTTTGTGTCAACATGGACAGAACTGGAGGAGATTATGTTAAGTGAAATGAAAGTGTCTCCCAGATCTTACTGGTAGAGTGCTCCTATCCACTTGCAATTTAGTTCTGCTTGATCTGAATCAATTTTTGCTCACGTGGACTCTTAAAATATTTACCTATGCCAGTTTATCTTTTAACAGTTTATAGGTGTTGTCTTACTCACAGGTCGTATCTCAGCCCTGAACACTGTCTCACATTGTCTCAGGACAATGGGAAATCAACATGTAAATAAATGACAACATTCGGGGGCCTGAGTGGCTCAGTGGGTTAAGCCTCTGCCTTTGGCTCAGGTCATGCTCCCAGGGTCCTGGGATTGAGCCCCACATCGGGCTCTCTGCTCAGCAGGGAGCCTGCTTCCATCTCTCTCTCTGCCTGCCTCTCTGACTACTTGTGATCTCTCTCTGTCAAAGAAATAAACAAAATCTTAAGAAAATAATAAAAAATAAATGACAACATTCTATCCACTTGAATTTTGCAACATAAAATTAGACTTTTTCACAAATTCATAATCCATCATTTCTCAGTGATATGCATCATTTTGAGGGTTTGGGGATAGAATCTAAAGTCAGTAACCACAAAAGCAAATATGATGTGATGAAATCTGATGTGCATAAATTTATAAAACTTATATGAGACAAATCAGCTCCAAGGCAATATTCCAGAATCTGAAAAGTTAACATTGCAATTACTGTTTTGAACTTGGAATTGGGAGGAGGGAGGAAAGGAAGTTGGAGAGTGCTAGCATCACAACCTCCCTAAGCAACAGACAACAGCTGAAAGAGCATCCTTTCACAGGCATCTTCAAGGCTTTGGAAATGTCATTCCTCTCCCAGAAATCTCACGACTTTTAAAAAGTACAACTCCGGATACGATCTAAAATTAAGCAGAAGATTGTACTTCCCTTTGCTGAACACTCACCTCATTTTTTTTTTTTTCTGGACAATTCCAGTCTGATTCTAAATGGCAATTTGCACTGTCATTTTAAGAGCATTTCTCAGCTCTGTGCTAGGCATTTTATGGAGGGAGACACTGAGGCAAAAAAGTTAAGCTGCGTGCCTACAGCTAGATAAGAAAGCAGAAGTTGAGTCAACCTCAGAAACCAGATACCCAGGTCCTGGGCCTTCCTTCTTAAGCCACACTTCCATTTAATATATCCACTGTGGCTTTTACCACAGACAAAAAAGTAATTGGATCCATGAATGTGGAGCTTTGGAGGGTGCTATCAGCATTACACACTATCTTTCATCTTGAAATCTCACAAAGCTTTATTAGACTGCTCATAAAGGAAGTGTTATTGTTCCCATGTACCTCTCTCTCCCCAAAAGAGATCTCAAGTGGATTTATCAGGTGGCTAAATGGGAGTACTAAAGAGGTTAGATCTAGCTCAGGGGGAGATATTTCCCTTATGAACAGAAGAGCTTTTGTAAAACATTACTAAATGTGCTAAAACGGTCTCCTTGTCACAGGACTTATGTGCTATGAGGTCCTCCAAGCAAATTTAGAAAAAAAAAAGACAGGAAATTGGCCACAGAAACTGTGTTGGATACATTTGAGAACGAAAAAGTAAATTTTCATTCCATGGCACACTCTCATGCGGGAAGGTTAAAGTGCCACAGACTGATCAACAGCTCAATTAGATTAATCAAAAGCCGTACTTATATAAGCAAAGTAAAGGGAAGAATTGGATTAGTAATCATCTGGGTTATTTAAGCTGAAAAATATTACTTCATGTACCTTTAAGAGATGAAATCCAAATTTTTTTCATTTTAAAAAAGTTAAATATGTAGATACTATCTACTATGCTTAAGGCAGAAGGTAGGATGCTGGGTTGTTTTTATTGGAATATCTACTTACAAAATGTGAGTGGAAAGGTGCCTATATAATGGCTTCAATTACTCACATTTATTTTATGTATTTGCTATAAAGAAGAGCTAAGAACTCTAATCTTTTAGAAACAGACACATATATAAATACGTTTTTTTTTAGGTCAACTCTAAGTAATAATGATTGGATGTCCTCCTTCTTATGCCAATTTGCCAAAATCTTATCTCAATAATTTCCCACATTGATACAAACTACCATTAATTTTTTCAGGCCTTTCCAGGGACATTTTTACTCACCAGTTAGAAAAGCCAACAAGAGAAGAAAAAAAAATGTTCTTATCTGAAACTTGAATTTATCACAACTCATTTGTCTAGAAATTTGCCTGGGAATATCCAGGCACTGGAATTTCTTCTTGCCCCCTTCCCAACATTAAATACTGAAATGATAAAGACAATTGCAAATGTACATGTTCTGAATTTTCAAATAGACCACATTTAAATCTTTGTGAAAGTACAATAATTACCCTGCCTAATGATTCCAATGCACCCTAGCTATCTTTTCTATATTCATAATAATTCTCATCAGTGGTCTTTGAGCCAAAGTAAAAATGATGACTTGCCCTCGCATCAAAAATCCACTTGTCCTAAAAACACAGGTCTTTTTTTTTCTTTTTTTAAATTCTTTTTAAGTTATATAAGAGGTACAAAAACAGGGAGTTATCAGGTCCGATTCTCCCTTGGGGGATTGATGATGTGGATGAAGGAAGGGAAGTGAGTGTATAAAACTAAGACATCTTGTTCCTCCTTTGGAATCTGGTGAATGGGTACAGAGGTGCGTGAACTTCCCCACCAGCTACAGTATCAATTACTTCCAATTTTCTTACTCTCAAGTCCTTTACTTCAGTTACACTATCTGGAGAAGTGGCTAATATGATGCCCGATGCCATGATGTGGCAGGGCTCCAATACTCCTGACTGCCCGGCAAACGCCTCTGAATGTCTTACTCTCCCTCCACGGTTTATTATTTTCTTTACAAATTCTTCTGAGAAGCCACCAGCAATAGTCTGATGAAATATGTTAGCACCTGCAAGTTAGTCCAAGATCTCCACCAACATTCCTTAGTGTTTTCTACCTGCCCCAACTCTCCCTTCTAATCCCAGCCCCGCTGTTCCAGCCCTCAGGTGCATTTTGTACATCGGAAGCCAGACCTCCAACTGATGGGACTTAAAACCATACTCCTACCAGACCCAGGAGCTGGCAAGTGTTCATCTTTGCCTCTTATTCCTTCAGCATCATTGTGGCCCATCAACACTGAGATACCAAGTGGGGTTTAGCCCATCCGATATAATTTCTACTATATTCTTCTCATCAAATTTTATTTCCTCTCATAAGATAGATTAGCAATATACATCTGGGTTATATACTTAAAATATTTTGGTTATATAAATGATGCTACTCAAATGAAGATAAAAATAAAGATTTTTTAAAAAGGTTCACATAAAAGTGAACTGATATAAATATAAAAGTCATAAACCCAAAACATTAAAAAATTACTCATGGAGAATTTTAAAGGAAAATAGACCTTTTAAAGAAAATATGATTAAATATTTTAATAACAAATTAAATATGACAGAAAACCAATTTTTGAGATATATACATGGCAATATCAGAACAGGTTTAATTTCTAAAATAGGCACATGGGATCTTAATATAATAGAGGGCCATAAGAATCATTTCCAGAATTAATAATTCTGTGCCTTAATTCTGGACATTAATTCCTATGCCTGTCAAATTTCATTAAAAATTGATTTAACTGCTTATATTTTAGCCTTTGCCCTCAACTGAAATAGAATCTATAATTCAAAATAATTTGCACAAGAGCTATACTGTTCAGTATTATTTAATGATATGTAATGGTTGTTCATACCATGAAACATATTTGGTTTCAAGGTTACTTCTGACCAATTAAGCCAAAAAGCTGATTAAAAACTGGACTTTAAGTTGAACTATCTTAGAACAACATCTCATGATACAGTTGCACTTCTATTTGAAAGTACTATCATTTTTTTGCACAAATGTATCTTATACAAGTACATCTTTCAAGGGGTGCCTGGGTGCTTCAGTCAGTTAAGCCTCTGCCTTCAGCTCAGGTCATGATCTCAGGGTCCTGGGATGGAGCCCCACATCAGGCTCTCGGCTCAGTGGGGAGTCTGCTTCTCCCTCTTCCTCTGCCCCTCACCCTACTTGTTTTCTCTCTCTCTCAGAATACTGGATAAAATATTGTTTAAAAATGCATTTTCAAATAACTCTTTTCTTCAGATTCAGTAGGAGATCACAGTGGGTTACTTTCATTACGGAATTTCTACAGGGTCATTATTTGTAGCTTCATCCCCTGTATGGGGACTTTAGTTTTGTATATGTTTGATAATCAGTGGACCCCGAGTACTGGATCCTGTGTTATTACTGTGAACAAACATTTTTTAAAGCATTACAGATGTTAATGATTCTGTCTCCAACATAATTGTTGAAAAATTACCCAATAAAAAATGACAAGCAGACCCAAGTCAAGCCTCACATGAACACTGGGTGTTTTGAAAGAATTAAAATTAATTATTAATATTTATTAATCATTAATTAATTAATGATTAATCTTTATTTTTCAGATGAGAAAATTTCAGAAATTTTTCAGATGAGAAAATTTCAGAAATTTTTCAGATGAGAAAATTGAGGTAGTGGGGTTAAGTATCTTTCCCTGGCATGCCAGCCGAGCAGGCAAACCTGATCATATCATTACTCTTCCTAAAACACTTAGGGGCTCCTTATTATTTTATAGATGAAGCTGAGGATTTTTAGTATCATTTCCTATTATTTCTTCTAAATGTTTTATAGTTTGAGGTCTTATATCTAGGTTTATGATCATATATATGTGTGTGTGTGTGTATATATATATATATATATATATAGTTTTACATATATATAGCTAGAGATATGGATCAATACTCAATTATTTTACAACAAATACTCAAACTGTCCCAGCACCATTTGTTGAAAGAATGACAATTTCCTACCAAATTGTCTTTACCTCTTTGTCTAAAATCAGTAGTGCATATACATACAGGTCCACTTTGGACTCTTTATTTTGGTCCACTGTTCTATTTTTCTATCTTAATGCCAATAACTATCTTAAAATTCTTCTTTTTGTTTCTTTTAAAATTATTATGACTATGAATGTGCTTTGTATTTCCACAGAATTTTAAATTCAGCTTGACAATCTCTACATACAGCTTACTGGAGTTAAATGAAGTCTATAGATCCATTTGGGGACAGTTTTGTCTTAAAAAATACTGAGTCTCCTGACCCTAAAGATGGGTCTCTGAAATTTTTTAAGTAATTTAACTTTTCTCTGCAGTGTTTTGTAATTTTAACCAAAAAGTGTTTCACGTATTTTTTAGATTTATTCCTAAGTATTTCATAGTTTATGCTATGATAATTCACATTATTTTTTCAAAATCTCAGACTTCCCATAACTTTTGATTAAAAAATCACTGATTTTTGTATATTGAGTTTGTAGCTTGCAACCTTGTTCAAATCACATATTGGTTCCAGTAGCTTTTTAAAATTCCATTCCATTAAGCTGTTCATGTGGATCATTATATTGTCTGGAGCTAAAATCAATTTAACTTTCCTTCTGTAATCCGTGTGGCTTTTCATTATTTTTCTTACCTTACTGCTCTGGCTGGAATCTTCAATATCATGCTAAACGGAACTTGTTAAGAGCAAACATCTATATCTTGTTCCTGATCTTAGATAAACAGTTATATGGGTAAGTGTGTCTGCTTTGCTTTTTTGTTGAATTTCAAAGATAACTGTCCTTGGCTGCGGGGTGTCCCATGTCTTGCAAACCATTGTTTCAAGCATACTGTCTGTGTTTTGTTTGTTGGTTATTTTGTATGTCAGGGTAAATCTGGTTCCTATTTGTCCATCTTGGCCAGAAATGCTAGTTTGTTTTGGGCCTTTTAAATGTTTAACGTTGATATTAGGATTTCTTTTCCTCTGACTAAATATTGTCTTGATGGAGAATGTTATCTAGAGCTTTAATTAGCATTTATATACAAATGAGTCTCACATTTAAATCTCCAGCCCAGATTTCCCATTGTAAATTCCAGAGGCATTTTTCAGTCACCAAGTCTACATACAGTTCCATGGGAATATTTCACAGATGGGTCAAACACGGCATGTCAAAAACGAACCCATGCTCACCCCACTATTCATTTGATCTATTGAATTTCCTGCCTCAACAAATGGTATCATCATCTATTAGGCATGTCAGAAACTTGGAAGTCAACCGTAACTCTACCCCATCTTTCAAATCCCACTCAATCACCAGGTGTTGTTGAGTCTACCACCATAAATACACACTAAAATCTATCCATGGGTCCTTTCAAATACCTATCATCTCGTTTCCTTGCAAAGCCCTCTGTTATGGGTTAAATGATGTCCCCCCTGAAAAAAGATATGTTCAACTCCTCCACCCCTGATAGCTGTGAATGTGACCTTTTTTGGAATAGGACTTTTGCAGATCTAACTAGTTAAGATGAGGCCATTGGGATGGGCTCCAATCCAATATGCCTGGTGTTCTCAGAAGAAGAGAAGGAGAGATGCAGAAACAGACCCACTGAGGAAGATCACGTGAAGACACACAAGTAAAACACTATGACATGATGGAGACTGATAGGAGTGATTACATACAAGCCAAGGAACGCCATGGATTGCCAGCAATCCTATAAGTAAGAGAAACGCAGAGAAGAGATTGTCCTCCAGAATCTTCAGAGGGAGTTCCACCCTATTGACAACTTGATTTCAGATGTCTAGTCTCCTGAACAGCATCATGTTGTTTAAACCTCCCGGTTTGCATTACCTTGTTAAGGCAGCCCAGGGAAACGAATAAACTCTCCATCGCATCATTTCAACAAAGGTTGCTTAAACAGTCTCCCTACATGTCACCTGGAATCATTCTCACCTGATCCTATGCCATTATCCATAAAGAAGCCAGAATTTTATTTTATTTTATTTTTTATTACTATGTTCAATCAGCCAGCATATAGTACACCATTAGTGTTTGAGGTAGTGTTCAATGATTCATCAGTTGCGTATGACACTCAGTGCTCATCACCACACGTGCCCTCACTGCTGGAACCCTCAGGCTGTTCCCAGAGTCCTTTAAAAAGGCAAATCTGATCACATCATTGCTCTTCTTAAAACTTTCTGTAGCTTTATATTGTTTCAAGCATGCAGTTGAGGATGTTTAATATGGTCTAAATGTATCTCAAAGTCACCTCTCCAGCCTTATTTCTGAAATGCTCTCCTCTCTACTTCAGCCTTTTTCTTTTCCTCAAAAGAGCCCTGCTCTTCTTGCCTCTGAGTTTCACAGATGCTATTCCCTCTGCTTACAGTAATCTTTTGCCCTGCCGAACTTGTATATATTGTTTGGGGATCTACTGAGATGCCATTTCCTCAGAAAAACCTCTCCAAGGTAACAGTTAACAAAACTGTTTATTTCTCTTCCATTTTCAAAGTGCTTATTTATTTAATTTGTAGAATGAATAAGATGTAGTACAAAGTCTCCTTCAGAGACAGTATCTTTGTGTATGACTGCCCTTTCAGCTTCAACAATCTCCGTATTTTTGTATCCATGTTCTTCACTGGGTGTCAACTCTTCTCTCCTTGGACTTTTGTTGTTGTTGTTGTTCTTTATTGAGCTTATGTTGTTTGCTTGTTTTTTTAAACTGATCTAATTTATATGATATTCTAATGGAGATAGGGGATTATATGATTTGTTCTATTGTTTTTACAAGAGCCTCTGAGTTCTGCATCCCGTAGTGGCAATCACTACATAGTGGCAAACACTTTTAACATTCACTATTTTTGAAACTTACATTTTGTTACTTTAAAGGTTTTATTTATTTATTTGAGAGAGATAGAGAGAGAGCATGAGTAGGGGGATGGGCAGAGGAAGAGGGAGGACAAGGAGACCCCCTGCTGAGTGCAGAGCTCAACTTGAAGGTTCAATCCCAGGACCCTGAGATGGTTGAAGACAGATGCTTAACGGACTGAGCCACCCAGCAGACCCTGACATTTGCATTTTAGAAGTATGTACTTCCCCTCAACCCTTTGCTCTGGTGATAAACAGGAGCTATGAAACTATGACAGGGTAAAAAGTTTACAAGATAACTAATAATCAAATACTAGAGGGAATGAAGTACATAATCATCTATAGATTTGAAGTGAAAACTAGAAAATGATTTAACCAATTTTGAAAATAAAGCTATGTACTATTTTAAATAAAATTCTATGTAAAATACAGTGAACTTCAAAGATCTGATATGGGTCTAAAAATGAAATATTTCGAGGGAATTGATCATCAAAGCCCTGTTAAATACAGTTTCTGTAATTGCCTGATATCTGTTTCAACATTTCCAATAAAGTAAATGGAATGACCAGTGTCAACAGGCAGCATTTAAAAAGCCATTTCTTTGTGATTTAGAATACTTTTGCCACCCCTGGGGACAAGCTTTGAATCTGGCAAGAGCATTAGCTGATCATGCTACTTCAGTCTGACAGCTTCAGATTTTTAACAGGGGAAAAAGGCAGAACTAATGGATGTGAATAAGCTTAAAAGCAAGAGAACTTATCAATCACTGTAAACAGCTGTATTTTTGGAAGCTAACAGAGGTACTTCTAAAAACATAAAAAGTCAATAGGTGTTTTTCTGGCAACTAATAATTCCAATCAGGTCTTCTTCATTTGTCTGTCTCCCACCCCTCAACCTGCCCACCTTCTTTTTTTATTCTGTGTAATATTCTTGTCAGCATTGATTAACATGAAAACATTCTCTTCACTTGTACCGTTCCACTTTCCAGAAAGGAATAACACAGCCTCTAATTTTATGAAAAGATAACTCAAAAGATGAACGAAGCAAATCAAATTATTAAAATGATTATAATCCATTTTCTTTCCTTTTCTGATTATATAATAGAGAACTTATACACATAATTCTATCTGTAATTGGTACATTACTGGGTAATGACTATAACCATCTTTTTATTCAATCTCAGGCACATAACATTTTACATATATATTTCAAGGAGCTTGAAAACATGATTATCTGTTTTACTTTACAATTATTTCAAAATATTCTAGTATTGTATTCCTCTATAGAGGCATCTGACCCATTCTTTTCCAGAACAAATTTCATTTTAGAAGGGATCACTAGTGTGACAATGATTGAGGAAGCACAATAAAACTCTGCTTACCCCACTGGAAAAGTGAAAAACATTTAATTTTACTCTCTAAAGGATTAGGATCCAGCCAAGTCATCAGGCCTTAGAATAGCATGAAGAAAATGGCTTCAGAAGGAACCCCTGAGGCTACAAGCCTGTTTCAAATACTACGATGGCCCTCTCTCAAACTGAGAGGCCACTTTTCCATTAACATAGCTCGACCTTTTTTGGTAGCACTTAAAAGGCATCAGGATTAATTTCCTCCTATGCACCAATGCACAGCATCGTTTGCAAGGGATAACGCAACACTTAAGACACAGACATGGTCATGCTCTAGTGAATTAACCAGGAGAGCCTAACAATGAGAATGCACTTGCATTAGAATGCGACTAGACCTGGGTATTGTGGGCAGAACATACAGGACTTTGAAGTGAACTATCTACTTGATGTGTCTAGGATTTTTTTGGTGGAAGGAAATACAGAGCTAGTTGTTAAAAAAAAATTGATTTGCATATAAACAAGTAAAGTTTAAAGTCAAGTTCAGTAGCATAAGCTTGGATGTCAGGTGCCTGAATTTGAATCTCTGCTCCAACATTTTCTAACTATGTGACTCTGGGGAAGATACTTAACCCCAATACCTCAGTTTTCTCATTTGAAAAACAAGAATTAATAATTGATTGTTTTAAGTCTTTCAGAACACCTTGTGTTTACATTAGGTTTGACTCAAGTCTTCTGGACTTTCTCTATTGGATAATATTCCAACAACAAGAATCTTCAATATCTGTAATGTTTTGAAAAAAAAAAAAAGTTTTGTTTTCCTCCTAAAAACAAGTTAGATATGATTTTCGACTAGGTAAAGCCATATAAACACATCAGCTTTTTAAATCTTTTTAACTTTCAAGTAAGCTAGACTTGTCTGATATAATTTTCACAGACATTGTAATTAAGTCTCCAAAATTCTTAAGTAATCCCATAATCCTTATAAACTGTTGTCCCTATCGGATCTTGCTCAGACTTATCCAGAACAAGTTTATCTAGAGTCTCCTTGTCAGGAAGACTCTGTCCTGGCCAACTGAGGCAAGACTGGCTTGCAGGATTGATGAAGCAAATGACCATGTTGGAAAAGTCCTCCTGGCAAAGAACTCTGGGTGTCCTCTAATGATTGCAGGCAGACTCTGAACCTACTGAAAACCTCCAACCAGTGATGGGATCCAACTTATAGCCACAAGGAAATGAATTCTGCCAAAGCCAAAAGAGTTTTGGGAACAGATTCTTCCCCAGTCAAATTTCCTGATGAGAACACAGTCCAGCCAGAATCTTGATTGTAGCCAGTGGTGCATGGCATCTTATATGAGACCTTGGAGGATGGGATCCTGCTAAGCCATTCCCAAGACTCCTGACCCATGGCTGTTATGAGCTAACAAATGCATGTTGTTTTAAGTCATTATAAGTTTCAGGGTGATTTGCTACATAGCAACAGAAATTAATACAAGAGGTAATCAAAATGTTTCCCTTTGCTTGATAACATCCCATCTTTAAATTATTATTCAAAGTTACAGGGTCACACACATACTGTTTATGTGTTTATGAGCTATTTTCATCAGCAAAACAAAGAATAGAAATGAAAGACTCTTGTGAAGTGTTTGAATTGTTAGCGAACTTACCTAGAGAAAAAAATAAAAAAATAATTCATCTCAAATAATAACACACACCTTCCTTCACCACTGTTATGGATCTTTAACGTGGTACACTGAACATTACATGTTAAATTTATATTACTGATGGACCCTCTCTACTTTCACAAATTCAAGCTATTGTTGTAGGGAGATGGCCAATGATCAAACGTTATTTATCAATTTTATGAATTACTCTGGAAACATTTGTTTCCTATGTCCTTTATAAGAGTGTTAGTAAAATGACAAAAATTACTTCTGAATTATGATTCACCTTCCTACAAAAGAATAGTAACTCAGCATCTGATTAAGTAAACCAAAAAAGTAGAATTAATTTGTAAATTCCCATTCAGATTCAAACTAACTTATTATAAGTTTTTAATAGCACTTTTTAAAAAGGTGATTGGATTATGCTGCAACTCTCTGGTCATCTGGTCAGTAAGTGATAAAATGCCATTTCTATGCACCTACCTGCCCTGTGGATCTCCTTTTTTTTTTTTTTTTGTCCCATGCCCTCAAGATTCAGCTGACTTTTGTTAAAGATATGATTAATCTGCCCATGTCTGGCAAAACAGACAATTTGCATATGTCACCTCAGCAAAGCTGCTTCAGCTCTGGCTGATCTTTGGTAAATACTTCTCCTAGGGAAAGAAAAAGAAAAAAAAGATGTGTCTGGTAGATAGCTATAAAGGAAGTCTTCTGTCCTCATGGGATCATACCTTGTAGATAGTATGCTTGGTCCTCAGACAAAACCTATCAAATATAGAACTCATTCCAAAGATGGGTTGCTTTATTGTCTGTCATTTCTAACAATGTACCAGTTTTTATTGGAATTCATATATGTGCATCTATATTTTTATATTGTTATAATATATATCATTTTTATATATGTAACAATCTTGAACACTATACTCTATCACATTACAAAGATTTTACAGATACTGAGTTCTATCTTCTTTCAAAACAGCACAATGTATAAGGAGTCACAGATGTAAGGAGCAAGGATAAAAGAGAAAAGAGCAAAGGCATTTTATACACAAAATAAACAATGCAGTCATCTTTTTGCTGCTAGATTTTGGTTCAGTCACTAAACTGTTCTAAGCCACAGTTTACACAGTTGTGAAATAGAGATAATAAAATGATTTATCTCGCAAATCTATAAATGAGGTAAAACCTGAAAAATCTCTGGGTCCTGCCTGGTACCATAGAAAGCTCAATAAATGTTAGCGGCTGTTGGGGGATTTCTATATGCTATATATTATGAGTTGAGAGGCACTATGCTTAATAGATTGGATATGCTACTTTGCATTGTGCTTGGAAGGTTGAATTGTCTTGTGTAAAGATTTATATAAATGTAAACCAGGTGTCTCACACTTATTCAGCCTTCAGGGGTGGGTCATGCTTGTCTTTAATGCCTAAATAGCAATAGCCCATGTCTCTTTGTGTATTATGGCAGGAAAATCTAGTCTTTTATGGGGTTTCTCTCCCCGAGTATTTCTGAGAATCCCCTGCAGAATGCTTACATGATCCCACAACTTTCTATGTCATACTTGCTGCTTGCCCCTCAGCGAACTGTCTGATTCCAGAAGCCTGGAACATTCTTCCACACTCACCCTTTGTTTTCTTTGTTCGGCTTCTAGGGCAGATCCGGCTCCCTCCCACTACACAGCATCATGTCAAGAATGGGCCCTGTCCATTAGTCCCCAACAACAGAGCTGAAAGCAAGCTTTCACGGGCATAACTTTAATGGAAGCTTACAGGATACAGCATAGACATCCATACAGAAGGCGTTGCATTAGCTGAGTTTCTGCTGCATAATGTTGCTTTATAAACCACCACACACACACACAAATAATAATAATAATAATAATAATAATAATAATAAAAAGAAAAATAAGCCACCACAAAGCTCACAGGCTTGAAACAACAGTCAGTCCTTGCTCCTGGCCCTGCTGGTCAGCTGTGGCTCAGCCAGAGGCTGCTGGGATTGGCTAAATGTGGCTCAAGGAAATGAATTAGGTCTAGCTCAGCCACATGCATCTTCTCCTTCCAGGACCCATGGGGATATGGGTCATGTTCTTCTCCTGACAAATGGCAGGAGCACAGGAGCCTGAGACATCACACAGGAGTTCACTTAAAGTCCCTGCTCATCATGTCTGCTAAATTTCCAGTGGCCAAAGCAAGCCACTCATTAAGACTGGAGGCAATGGCCAAGGGTCATGCAATCAACATACCTTCCTGGAGGTTTTGCAGTCACATGGCAAAGGGGGTAGAAGTGGCATCCTATTACTGAAGGAATGCGGACTTGAAAATAGCAAGCTGGACATCACCTATGACTGCTCTAAGATCTCTTAGACTAAGCCCTATCCACATGGGTTTCAATAATTATCATTTCCACCCTCACATTTTTGGCGTATTATAAGGGCCAATTATCAGTGGAAGTGCCTTTGACAGATTTCTTACCAGAAAACTTTTGCTAGCCTCCAGAGAAGAGTATATATGGGTTTATGGATATATATATAGTTTCCCATTAGAAATAGTGTACCAAAGTGGCCTTGTATTTACAATAAAAAAAATATTTTATAATGTTAACAGATCATGGCACACATTTCATTCTTTTTTTTTTCTTTAACTGACATGTTTCTGGAAAAAAAAAAAAAAAGATGTCAGCTTTGTTTTGGATAACCCAATACCTCGTTTTCTCCCCCTGCCCCAAAGATCAGTGAACGCACAATAGTGAATTCAAGATTCCATGGGAATCTTGAAACAATAGTTGGATAGTTGGATCCTCTTCCATGGGAAGAGGCACCTTGTTGGCTGCCTAAAGTGGCAGCTTTTCTTTACTTCCAGTCATTTAAGTCTGAGAAATATTGAGAGATCTAGCCTCTGCCAGGATTTTCCATTGCAAAATGTTTCAGGTGGTAGAGCTGAAAACAGCTTTGGCTACTTTAACAAACGAGAGACACACAGGTTGATAAAGGGAGCAAAGGTGGGTCACGACAATGTACCTGGACTATGGGTGGTAACTGCAGCTGTCCCCCATGGCTGGGAGGATCTTGGCTTTTCTGGGCTCTTTAGGAAACGAGCCTGTGCCCAGCAAAGTTACTGTGATGAACAGCTTGTCTGCACAAAAACATGTAAACAGAGACACAGGTGGAAGAACGAAGATGGCTTGCATCCGAACGGGCAATTCTGCAAAGATGAGAGGAGATTGCTTGGAGATGAGATGGATAGGTACTCTAAACGCGGAGGGCCAAAGGGAAGTTCATTTTCCAAGAACATGTTTAAAAGTACCAAGTTGTGATCCTGGCAGCTTATGGGTTCTCAGATGAGCCAATTCATGCTGCCGACATGTTTGTCCCTCCTTGTGCTCTCAGTGCCACCAGAACCCTTGGGTGATCACTGGGGAGCCTTTAGCAGCACCACATCGAATCACAGCCACATTTACAGTAAAGCACAATGGTTTGTATCATACGCTGAAAGATATTCAACAGGTCAAATTAAAAAAATAAAAATAGAATACCAAATACCCAAATTTGGAATAAAATAAGAGAAGGTAATTATTTTAATTTTTTAAAAGATTTTATTTATCTATTTGACAGAAAGAAAGAGAGAGAGCCAGAGAGTACAGCAGGGAAACAGTCGAGGCAACAAGAGAAGCAGGTTCCCCACAGAGCAGGGAGCCCAGTGTGGGCCTGGATCCCAGGACCCTGAGATCAGGACCTGAGCTGAAGCCAGATGCTTAACCAACTGAGCTACCCAGGTGCCCCTTTAAAATAAGATAATTTTATTTTCATTTTGTTAGATAGACAAATCTGAGAAGTTTTGTGTTTATACAAATATGTACTGGTGACAAAGTTAGGAGTCAATGATACAATACTTAAAATTAAAAAATATCCACTGACAAAAAAATAATAGGAAACATAGAAGTCAAATATTCCATACAATGAACTTATCAAAAACACTTTTAGCAGAGCTTATATTAAATTATTTGGGGAAAAGATATTTACATTCCCCACGTAGTTGTATTTATGTTGTCTTTTCGGGCTCTCAGCAAAGCAACAAAAGCAGAAAACGTGGATCCTGAGATCATTCAGTCTTAGTAAACCCCCCATTGGTTTCCCTAGAGTCTGATATACCTCTTGGGAAACTGGCCAATTGTTTGGGGCTCTAAAACCCAGGAAACTTTACAAAATCTGTTCCTAAAAGTCTCCTCTGCAAGTGGTCCAGATCCTCCTAAGACGCCGCTCTGTAGGACCAGGCAGGGGTGAAGAGGGCAGAAAAAGGCCAAGCGGGAAGCAAGGCTGGTCTCTGAAAAAAGTTTGTAGGAGTACTGAAGAGAGACACATGGGGCGAGGAACCTCAGATTTTACTTTACAAATGCAGAAGATATTAGAGTTTCCCCTCAATAGTGGTTGAGGGAAAATGATGTCTCCAGTAAGAAAGAAAAAAAAAATTACAGTGAAGGTGAAGAAAAATGAAGACTTAATTAGGTAGGAAAGGAAAAAAAAATCCATTTTGTTATGTTTTATTTTTCTCTAAAAATGTACCTTCTTCAGAACTTACATTCATTCGTAGAATAGACTATATGCCCTCGTTTAGTCGTACCAATAGGATACTCGGGGCTTGAAGGGGGATGAACGGTCATGACAAGGATTACAAAAAAATGGCTGAAGTTTGATTTTTCCCTCCTTTCTGCTAGGGAAACCTTAATGGGTTGGCTGCTAAGGGAAGCTGGCCAGTGGAGGATGGTGGTAATTCAGTGGAAATCAACAATTAGTCATGCCTGGCATGGTGAAAAAATGAAATTGCATAGAAAAATGAAAAGACAAAGTATGAACTGCAAAACACGGAAGCAAAGAGGCTGCTTTCCCATTAATTCACCAAGGGGATAAGCAAAGTGCATTTACATATGCCAGAATCCTAAACACAGCCTAGAGTCTAGGAGGCTGGCGGGATTTTCCAGCCACCTGCAGAGTACATGCTCAATTCCTCTCCCTGTCGGAGGCAGGGCCAACTACATGTGATCTGGCGTGTCTACATAAAGGCACATCTAATTTGTGCTTTTAGAGCGCCTAGAGAGTTCCCTAAATGTGCAAAAGCAGTCTCTTCCAAAGCGTAACAGTGTTCTTTTTCTTTTCCCTTTCCTTTCCTTTTTCCTTCTTTCCTTTCTTTCCCTCTCTTCTCCTCTCATCTCTTTTGTTTCCTCTCCTTTCCTCTTTTCTTTTCTCTCTCTCTTTTTTTCTTTCCTTTCCCTTGCTTTTCTTTTTTTCAAGAGAGACTCAGAGAATGAAGGGGCCAGAGGGAGAGAGAGGGAGAGAATCTTATGTGGGTCTCGATATCACAATCCTGATATCATGACCTGAGCTGAATTCAAGAGTCAGAGGCTTAACCCACCCCTGTAACACTGTACTTTCAAATCCTATTCTTCCTCATTTGTCAAAATATCCATGTTTGACAAATGCATCCTTCAGTCATCTTCATTTCTTCCCCCATACCCTTGCTTCTGATTGTTTTCTCCCTTTTGTTTAGTTTCCTCAAGTGGAACTTCTATTCCCTTGAGTGGACTTGTCAAGAATTTCCAAAATCACCTTTTCCCCATTCTAACATAATTTCACATTTAGGTTGGTTTCTCAAATGATCCTCCTTTTGCAATCATGTTTCATTTCTCTCCTGTTCTAACTAGCATTCCCGATGGAGAACGTCAGGTTGCACAGTTGATTGCCCATTGACTATGGACCAAAAGGTCACCCCATTGTCCACAGTGATACTCCCTGGAATGCTTGAAACCAGTAATTTTATTCAAAGCCATAAAGACAGTGTACTATTTGTATTAAAATGTCATCAGTGTAAGTGAATATGCATTTCAGAAAGTCTTTCTTTATACTCCTTTGTATACTTGTTCACAGGTGGGAAATGATAACACATTTCGTTGCATCGGGATTCATGTTTTATATTTAAATTCCATAGGGCAGAAAATATTCTTTGAATAGATCACCTGGGTCCAAAGAAATTCTCAAGTGTGACGTCCACTACCCACAGTGTGTGGCCACACCTCACAGTTGTTCTCCTGAATTGAATAGAGTATCTTAATATCATATTAAAAATGGTCTCTCAAATGTGTAAATTATAAGGTGTATACCATCAAACTCAACTATGAAGAAGAGAATTAATATGCTGGATTGCTATTTGAAATTAGAACTTATGGTAGATACTGATTTTTTTTAATCATATATCTATGACCTCTTCTGGTCACTAAGTTCCTTTTTTCTTCTAGAGGAAAAATATAACAAAACCAAATACATCGGTGATAATGATTATCTATTCATATGTATATATGTGTGTATGCTTATGTACA
>RCUC01166065.1:0-17530 GCA_003697995.1 Taxidea taxus jeffersonii
GCAGAGGTGTACTTCCCTGCAGGGAGCAGGTGGACTTACTGAATGGATAACAAGAGTTTGCAGTCCCCAATGTCAGCAATCTAGCACCTGCTGTTTCCAGAGCTATGTCTAGACTCCCTGTCCTGTGTCATTGGTGTATCTGCCCACCCTTGCTCCAACACGACAGTGCTGTCCTGGCTCCTACATCTGCTGTCTGGCCGTGTGTGTCTTCCAACCTGGTGCTTTTGCTTAAAGATGTCTCCGCTCTTCTAGGCCCTTTGATATCCGTATACTCCTTAGTATCAGCTCATGAATTATCTCCAATATTAACAGGGTGGGATTTAAAATTTTTTAATTAAAAATACTTACATTTTAAGTATGGTGCAATAATTATTCTGGGCCGAGATGACAATAATGACTTAATAATGAGTCTTGCGATCCATGCAAAATTTCTAACTCCCCATTGCTGAAGCCTTTAGCATATTTTGATGAGGTTTTCTGTTTTCCATATAGTGCTCCAACACAAGTTTCATTAGGTTTACTCCCTGGGTTTTGATGTTATTAATATTCTTTTCTTTTTTAAGTTTAATTTTTATTATTTTTATGTATGTATGTATTTATTTACTTTTCCTTTTAAAAATTTTTATTTACTTTTTAAATTTCTTTTCAGTGTTCCAGAATTCATTGTTTATACACCACACACAGTGCTCCATGCAATATGTGCCCTCCACAACACACATCACCAGGCTCACCCAACCTCCCACACCCCCTCCCCTCCAAAAACCTCTGTTAGTTCCTCAGACTCCACAGTCTCTCATGGTTCATCTCCCCCTCCAATTTCGCCCAACTCCCTTCTTCTCTCCATGTCCCCATGTCCTCTGTGTTATTCCTTTTGTTCCACAAGTAAGTGAAACCATATGATAATTGACTCTCTCTGCTCAACTTTTGTGTCAGCATGTACGGGACTGAAGGAGATGATGCTGACTGAAATAAGCCAAGATCTCCCCTCTTTCATTTATGATTTCATTTCTTTGGGTTGCTTCTCTTTTCTTTTTGATGAGCTGGTCAGGGCTTTAAAAGGTCTTATCAATTCTTTCACAGAACAAGCTCCTAGTTTTGTTGTTCCGTTCCACTTTTCTTTTGATTTCTAGTTCACTGATTTCTCCTCTAACTTTGATTATTTCTCTTCGCCTGCTGGGATTAGGCTTTCTTTGCTGTTCTTTCTCCAGTTCCTTTAGGAGAAAGTTTAGGTTGTATATTGGGGTCATTTTCTTGTTTCATGAGAAAGGCTTGTAATGCTGTCTGCTTCTCTCTAAACTGTCTTTGCTACATCCCAAAGGATTTGAATGGCCGTGTTTTCATTTTAATTTGTTCCCGTGAATTTTTAAAATTCTTCTTTAATTTCCTGGGTGACCCATCCTTTCTTTAGTAGGATGCTCTGTAGCCTCCTTGTGTGTGAGTTCTTTCCAAATTTCTTCTTGTGGTTGAGTTCCAGCTGGAAAGCATTGTGGCCCAAAACGTGTAGGGAATGATCCCAGTCTTTTGGTATGAGTGGAGACACGATTTGGGAACGGGTATGTGATGTATTCTGGAGAATGTCCCATGTGCACTCAAGAAGAATGTGTATTCTGATGCTTTAGGATGGAACTGAATACACCTGTGACATCCATCTGGTCCACTGTGTCATTCAAAGCCCTTGTTTCCTTGTTGATCTTTTGCTTAGATGATCTGTTCGTGGTACTCAGGGGGGTGTTAAAGTCCCTTCTGTTATTGTATTATTATTGCTGTGTTCCTTTAGTTTTGTTATTAATTGGTTTATATAATTGGCTGCTCCCATGTTAGGGGCATAGATATTTATAATTGTGAGATCTTCCTGTTGAATAGACCCTTTAATTATGATATAGTGTCCATCCTCATGTCTTATTACAGTCTTTGGTTTAAAACCCAAGTTGTCTGGTAGAAGGATTGCCACCTGAGCTTTCTTTGGATGTCCATTAGCATGATCGATGGTTTTCCAGCCCCCCACTTTCAATCTGGAGTTGTCTTTGGATCTAAAATGAGTCTCTCGCAGACAACATACTGATGGGTCTTGCTTTTCTATCCAGTCTGATACCCTGTGTCTTTTGACTGGAGCATTTAGCCCATTTACATTCACAGTAACCATGGAAAGATATGAATTTGGTGCCATTGTATTACCTGTAACGTCACTGTTTCTATATATTATCTCTATTCCTTTCTGGTCTATGTTCTATTTGGGCTCCCCCTCTCCTTAAAGGATCCCTTTTAATATTTTGGTAGGGCTGGTTTGGTGGTCCCCAAGTCTCTTAGTTTCTGTTTTCCTGGAAGCTTTTTATCACTCCTTGTATTTTGAGTGGTATCCTAACTGGATAAAATATTCTTGGCTCTATATTTTTCTCATTTAGCACCCCGAATATATCATGCCAGTCCTTTCTGGTCTGCCATGTCTCTGTGGACAGTTCTGCTGCCATTCATATGTTTCTACCCTTGTAGGCTACAGAACTCTTGTCCTAAGCTTCTTTCAAGGTTTTCTCCTTGTCTCTCAGATTTGCAAGTTTCACTATTATATGTTGAGGTGTTTGCCTATTTTATTGATTTTGAGGGGGGTTTTCTGTGCCTCCTGGACTTGAATGCCTGTTTTATTCCTCAGATTAAGGAAGTTCTCCGCTATAATTAGCTCCAATATACCTTCCTCTCCACCCCCTTTTCCTCTTATTCTGGGATCCCAATTATTCTAATATTATTTCACTTTACGGTGTCACTTATCTCTTCAATTCTCCTCTCATGGTTCAGTAGCTGTTTATCTCCTTTTTTCCTCAGCTTCATCATTCTCCACCATTTTGTCTTCTGTATCACTAACTCTCTTCTGCCTCATTTACCCTAGCAGTTAGAGCCTCCATTTTGATTGCCTCTCATTCATAGTCTTTTTGGTTTCAACATGGTTAAATTTAGTTCTTTTCTTTCTCCAGAATGGGATTTTCTAGTGCCTTCTGTGCTTTTTCCAAGCTCAGCTAGTACTTTCTATTTGTTATTTTGAACTTCAGTTCTGACCTCTTATGTATATCCATACCGATTAGGTCCCTGGCAGTCAGTAGTACCTCTTGTACTCCTTTCTGAGGTGAGTTTTTCCACCTTGTCATTCTGTCCAGAGAAGAATAGATGAACGAGAGAACAAAATACTAAAAAGGGAACAATGACCCTAGAGAGATATTCACTAAACACATCGGAGGACACCAGAAACTGGGGGAGAAAAAGAGAGAGAATATAAATAGGTGAAATAGAACAGAGCTATACACTGCATCCTGTGTGTATTTTGATCTGCTTGTTAGAAAACTATACCTGAAAATTGTAACGAGAAAACATATACAGATAGATACATAGATAGATGCAAAAATAAAATTAAATAAGATGAAAGAGTAGAATGTGGCTGTAAAAATGAAAATGGCATGGAGCACTGGGTGTGGTGCGTAAACAATGAATTCTGGAACACTGAAAAAAAGAAACTAAAAAAAGATTTTTCAAAAAAGAGTTGTTAAAATGAGAAATTGGTTGAGAAGGAAAGAGAAAAAAAATATTAAAATCGAAAGACTAAAGAATCTTGGGGGGGGGAAAGCATGAATTCTATATCCTATTTTCCACTAGTGCTGGGGATTTGCAGTTCTCCATTATTGGTAAACTTTGTCTTAGCCATTGTTCTTCCTGATATTCTAGGGGGAGAGAGCTGTTGTACTGGTTTTCAAGTGTCTTTGCCCTGCGTGGAATTGTACTGCTCTTGCCTGGGAAAGATAGTCTAAGTAAGTGGCTCCATTTTGCTCTACGTGGCTTTTGTTCCCTGAAGACTTTCCACATAGCATTTGTGCATGGGAATGAAACTGGCGGCCTCCCAGTCTCCAGCCCCAGAGACGAGAGCATGAGACCCCACTCCTCAGTGCACTCTCAGGGAAAAGCAAGTCAATCAGTCCTGTCTCCCTGGTCTCCATCTGCGCTCCGTGCTCACCCAGCCTGTGACCAAGCATTCCTCTCTCAGGCACACAACCCCCTTTTGGGTCTCCAAACCCTGCTGGCTCCTTTGGAGTACACCTGTGCCATTCCTTCTGGGAGGATGGAGGAGGGTCCTGTTGCAGTTCCGCCATTCATTGGACCACTCCTCAGGGATCAGCTGCGCAACCGTGCAGGTTCATGGTATACGGCAACCCACATCTGAGAGCTCACTCCTGGGCTTTCTGATTGCAGCTGGATTCCCCATTCTGATGCCTGGGAACTCTGACGCAGACAGGCACCCCCAGTCATCCTGTGACCCTGAGGATCCTGAGACCACACTGTCCCACCTAGGGTTCTGCTCCACCTCACCACCTGAGGCTCCCTTCCCCCATGGTTTGTCTTCCTGTAGATTGCCTAGGATTCACTTAACACCTCCTACCTTGCAGAAAGTGGTCGCTTTTCTATTTGTAGAGTTGCACCTATCCTGTTCTTGGATCTCTGGTTCAGTTCCAGGTGTTCAGAATGATGTGACAGCTATCTAGCAGAATACCTTGCACGGCACAAAACAAAGGTCTTCTACTCCTCCACCATCTTGGACTATCTCCCCTCTGCAAGCTGTCCGATTCATCATGTACGGTATTTGCCTTGGACTACACTGGTACATTCGCTTCCTCTGTTTTCCCATACAGAGTGTTTGTGGGCATGGTAAACCTCGGCCCCTGAGAAAACTCATATAAATGATGCAGATGCATGTTGCCGACACAAATGTAGAATACGGTTTGGGCATGGCTCCATTTTTGTCACTAATGGAACTTGTTTCCTGATGCTCCTTAGGAAGTGATGAGTGATAAAGCAGAGGAGTTTGCTCTTGGGCCTGAAAACCAAATGAAACGTCATGGAGAAACCGTGAGTGCTCTAGCGTCCAAGAAAATGCTGAGCATGGTGCTACTGTCAGTGGAACAGGAAGGACAAGGTGCATCCCACCCTGGGGGCTCAGCCATGTCCTTGGAAGATGGCGAGGATGCCTCTCCTCCCCTCCCCTTCCTGTCCTGACTCAGTGAAACCTGCCTCTGTCTCCACTACTCCATGGTAGTAAGTTCTATCACGTTCACTAGCTATGGGTGATATTGTCATTAATTTCTCAGCCACACTGGACCAGGTGTTCACTCTGCCCTTCCTGGAGACATGCCTGGCTTTCCAAACTCCACACTCTACTGGTTTCCTTCTCCCCATGGGATATACCTTCATTCTCCTCTCTGGTCTTCTTTCTCTCCTCTTAACACTGTCATCAATCCTGAGTCCCACCGTTATACTGTCCCTCATTCCATACTGCCTCATCACTCAGCAAGCTGTTCTGCTAGGTTCTGAGATTGCATGTTGCCATGCACCCAGAGTGACCATGTCCAAACAGAAATTGGGTTGTGATATGCCCATCCTGAAACCCGTCTTCAACTCCCCGAACACTCAGAACAGAGTCAGAGTTCCCAATGCTGGTCTCTACACCCTGCATGACCTGGCCCTGCCATCCTCTCCTGCCATCACGTGGCCTCTCCATGTCCTTCTTGCTCTCTCTGCCTCTGACCTTTGCTCCACTGACCCAACTCATCCCCTCCTAGCATCATCCTCCTGCCTGGCTCTCACAGCAGCTGGAACTCCTCCACACGGCTGTGCATAAGCCTGCTCTAACTCCTGCTCCCGCTCCAAGCTCTTCCCAGAGGTCACCTCCTCAGAGTACCCTGCCCAGCCTCAAGTCATGGAGGCTTCCCCTCCTGCTCTTGGTCACATCCCTGCTGACTTCCTTCCTAACACAAAGTCAACTTTACCCTTTTTATATGTATCGTCTGCCTTCCCCATAAGAATGTAAGTTCCATAAGGTTTGGGATTGTCTTTGTCTGTTCTGCCTGTCCGGTTCCCTGCCAATCTCCCAGTTTGGGGCACATGCCTGGCACAGAGGTGGAAGAGTAAATGCAGTAGAGGTGTCAGACTTGGTGTAGAAAAAGAATCGGTCTTCTGAGACAGAAAAGCCAGATGAGGACGATCATTTACTGACTGGGATCTCTAGTGATTTAGTGCCAATATGAGGCATCATGACATCAAGTGACACGTTCCACTCTTCACCTTGTAGAGTGCATCCAGGGAACATTGAATCCTGAGTCCCAGGGCTCTGTGAATGTCTGTTGATTAGTTATATGGTCCAAGTCTGTTTCTGCGTGTATGTGTAGTGACAAGAATAGAAGAGGCTTCTTTGTTGTATTATTTTTCATGAGGTCAAATTTTCAGTACTGATACATCTAGCTGGTATATTCTCCTGCTGTGAAGAGAACTATTAGAGACTGCGAAGCATGTGGATGTGCTTATGGGGTTGCTGAAATGCACATCATTGCAGCTCCTCATTCAGTGAGGTTTCCAGAGGCACCTGTCATTCACAGTATCCACGGGGATGGGAGGGGAGGTGGTCGATCCCCACCTGATGGCTTCTGGTCCAAACCTCATCTCCAGAGCTTTTGAGTATGGCAGGAGATGGTATGCCATACAATTAGATTCTTTGTGTCCTGACTTAGCCAGGGTCAGCAAGGGTGGGCTGATTCACAAAATGGGTAGTGATGCCCTGGTAGGAGGAATCATTCCCAGCTATATCTCTCCAGATGACCCCGTGGTCACAGCAATGCCTGTGTCAGGAGTTGTGCCAGATCAACTGCCAATACCAGTGGAGATCAGTGCTGAAAGGAAATATCAATTAAAGAAGGAAATTCAACAATGTAGACAAAGTAAGTAGAATAAAATTCTTATCAGTGAAATCATAGGAATTCTTTCCCATTCTATGATTTAGACTAGACTCAATGGACCTTAGAGGCTCATCCTTTCCCAGACTGATGTTTTCACATACTTTAGGACCGCCCTCTTTATTTTTTACTATTTTTTATTTATTTTTAAATTTCTTTTCAGTGTTCCAGAATTCATAGTTTCTGCACCACACCCAGTGCTCCATGCAATACATGCCCTTCACAATACCCACCACCAGGCTCACCCAACCTCCCACCCTCCTCCCCTCCAAAACCCTCAGTTAGTTCCTCAGAGTCCACAGTCTCTCATGGTTCATCTCTCCCTCCAATTTCCCCCTACTCCCTTCTCCTCGCCATTTCCCCATGTCTTCCATGATATTATTGAAATGTCCCAGTAAAACCTTTTCTGTTGTTTTTCGTTGTATTGCTCAATTGGTTATTGTGTACCAGAGTTCCATTGGTGGATCTGTTGGGTATCTGAAAGCAAGCATGGAAGACACAGGTACTCTGTTAACATTCTAGCCCTTGAATGATTGTTGAGACACCAAGATTGAGTTCTACCTCCTCTTTGTACTTTGGAAACACTGAAGGATTTTTTTCTCCCCTAACTATCACCGGAATATGAAAGAGTCTTCAGATTGCTTGAAGGAATGGAAGGATCTTTAGAACTGCGGGAAATGTTGTGTTTTATTTTCCGTCAAGGAAACAGCAAGGTGGGTATGCAGAGAAACACTGTAGCACAGTGGAGCCCAGTGTGGTGCAGGCTGAGGGGTGGGGTGGGACCCTGCCTGCAGTTTCTCAACCCTGGTCTTCAGAGTTCATATTGTCCCTGTTGTTATTTAGATTGATATTAACTGAGTCTCACTCACTCTTCCAAACTCAAGGAGACTTCTACACACACGGGCGTCTGAGGTATAGGCATTGGCCCTGAACTGATACTCTCTGTATTTGCTGGATTGTCCCTTACCACGAGGGTCCGTTTTCTATTCCATACTGATTGTAAGTTCCCCCTTCTACCCCCTATGGAGCCTCCCACATTATGGGTTCTTTGGGTGTCTTTGGTTAATGACTTGTCTCTTTATTTTCAGATTTAAAAGACGAGACTTGGGACGCCTGGGTGGCTCAGTTGGTTAAGCAGCTGCCTTCGGCTCAGGTCATGATCCCAGCGTCCTGGGATGGAGTCCCGCATTGGGCTCCTTGCTCGGCAGGGAGCCTGCTCCTCCCTCTGCCTCTGCCTGCCTCTCTGTCTGCCTGTGCTCGCTCTCTCTCTCTCTCTCTCTCTCTCTCTAACAAATAAATAAATAAAATCTTAAAAAAATTAATAAAAGACGAGAATTAATAAGGCACCTGCAGAAGGCACAAGAAAAATTAAACCTGACCACCTCCTCAAGAAAGACAATCATACCCAAAGTTGTAATTCTGTTACAAGTTATCGATGTGTAACCTGAACCAGTTTGCTCTCCTAGAATGGAAGTGGATATTGTTGATGCCTTCTAGCTCCTGTTAGTTAAGAGCACTGCCCTCCTGAGGCTAAGGAAAAGCATGGGGACTTTAATGTTACAAATTTCTTTTAGTAAAGTTTGGTTTTAGCAATGCATTAAAAGGATAATTTGTTGCTTGTTTCCCCCCTGAAGTGGGGGGATGCTCTGAATTTACCAACCTCCAGTATATCCTAGCTCCCCAGCTGGTCACAGGACTATAGTTGCTATTTATACCCGTCTTCTACACTAGCCATTTCTTCTTTTAAAAAAAAAAAAACTTATATTTTAAGTAATCTCTATACCCAGTGGAGGGCTGAAACTCAACCCCACGATCAAGAATCATGTGCTCCACTGACTGAGCCAGCCATCACCCCATCCATTCTCCACTTCTTTTCCTTTTGCCTGAGACAGCCCCTCAGCTGGTCATATGGCCTGAGGGAATGACTCACAGCTTAAATACTGATGGACCTGACCCTTAGATGTCCTGCCCGAACTGAGTTTCTATAATTTCCCTTTGACTCTAATCACCAACAAGAGAGTGCTGAGAAGAACCCAAACATCCTGGACACGGTCCTCCTCAGGATTTTGTGTCATGGCATCCTTGTGTCCTTACTAGTCAGGTTCCATCTCCCCACACTGTGTAGGATCCCCATGTTTGCCTGATGATTGAGAGAGGGGAACACTCCAGCCTGACCCCTTGGCAGAGTCTGTTCCCATCTCAGTGGAGTCATTGTTGGGGCTCTTGTGGAAAGCAAAAGCATTTCTCCTTTGGATAAAGACATCTAGTGCAGGGACGCCTAGGGTTGTGGGGACTAGAAGCAAAATTTGGCTACTGGATACATAAGAGTGATAGTGAGAGGAGCCCCTCACATTGCCATCCCTTCATTAATAAATGTGTGAATCATGTCTATGGGAGAGACATCTGTATACACTGGCCAGTGAGGTAGAGGATCGACATCCTCTCAATTATATTACCCCAGCCCCTCAAGGTACTGCTGCCAAGTTAGAACTGTAACTGTGGCTTTAAGAGAGCATTCCAGGACATTTTTGAGACCTTCCCGTCAGGATGTTGAGGTACACCTACTACATACACCTGCTACTACTATAATACACCCACTGAATTCGATAAACACGTGCCCTGAGAAGCAATTTCCTTGTTTACAAGTGATGCTCTGTGGAGTACCATAAGAGTGGATAAGGCATTTTCTAAATCCATGAATGTTTTTGCTTTTCTCAAAAATTAAGAGTGGAAAGGAAGATCCATTTCCAGCATCAGTGTCTGTTTGAGTACAAAGAGCTCCCTTTCCCTGATGAGCGGAAACCAAAATAATCCACCGGCCTACTGATATTAGCTGAGTGGCCACTTGGGGGGTGTGGTGCCATATCAGGAGCTCAGTGTTGGCCTGTGCTGCTGGCGATGGAGCAGTCAGTAGTACGGGCAACACCGTCAGTCTTGCTAAGTGGAATTTCATGTTTGTGGTCCTTCATAATCTGCATCCCTGCTTTCATGATTGTGATGCAACATTACTGCTTGGAAGATGGAGGGGTGCACCTAGAGAGGTATGGGGGTGGTCCTAGGAGCTCAGAGTGGCCTCAGCCGAGAGAAAACAAGGAAAAAGGACCTGAGTCCTAGAGCCTTAGGAAACTAGAGCCGCCAATTGCCTAGAAGGGCTTGGAAACAGTTTCTCTGAGTCTCCGTTTAACGACCCAACACGCACAACACCTAGAGTTCAATTGCGTGAGACCCTAGGCAGAGAACCCAATCGAGGCTGCCTGAACTTCTGACTTATAGAGCTCCTTGATCATATATTTGTGTCATTTCACACTGCTAAATATGGGGTAACATTATGTACTATTAGAAAACGAATATGGACAAGTGCCTGCATATTAGATGGTCCCAGCTGAAAATCAGGCATGATGCTCTTTCTTTTCCAGCCACATGGTCACAGGGCGCTCCCCATGAGGCCATAGGTATAGGGTCAGAGAACTTTATTCTTCTGGGCCCCACTCCAAGCTAGCCAGTTCTCAGGTCACTTGTCAGGGTGTCATAGTACCACAAAAGTATAAACGTATGTGATATCACTAGAACCTCGTAGGTCAACCCTTTGCTGTGCCCCTTTTTTAAGGGTAAGAAAGTTGAGGTTTTTTTTATTATTTGGTATTCACTGTAGAAGCACACTCTTGTCCTGCCCCCAGAATGCTATATCTCTAAACATTTGACTAAGTTGCAATGGCTCCGATAGCGTGTGGGAGTTAGTTCCTCCATTCTGTCTTTCAAGTGTGTTGCCAATGTGTCCGTGAGTTTCTACTTCTCCATCAGAATAATATTGAATGCAAAGGAATACTGTGGTGTCCGTTGTAAGGGAAAGGTGATCAAGGCCCCTAGGGAACAGTTTCTGACATTCGCTCAGAGATTTGATATAAGCCCGAGGTAGGAAGTGATGGTGCTCTTTCCATCTGAAAGCAAACTCTTTCTGGTGATATTTCCTATAATAGAAAAAAAGAAAAGCATTTTCTCAACCAAATAGATATACCAGATGCCAGCAATGTGTTTATAGCTAACACAACGGAGCCACAAGTGTCAGGGCCATTGTAAATGTCGTCAACAACCAACTAAATTTATGATTTGCTGTCATTCTCCAAGACCTAAAAGTGCTGCACATGCCAAGTAAGACGAAGGGGCCATGTTTAGAATTACCACCTGCGTCTTCCAAATTCTTGACGGTGCCAGCAATCATCACGGGGCAGATTAGGGGAAAATCTGAGGCCACTGAGAGACAGTACTGAGGTAAAATCCCGTTAATGACCTGACCTCCATTGTCCCTCTCTGTGCCTGACGGACCACAGTGCCACATTGGGTCTCCTGGAATTAGTGTCATTCTTATCCAGTATTGAATAATCTTCAAGAATTCTGATTACTAAGCCTTCCACCATGCACTGTCATGTTAGTACTTGGCCACAGGTCAGTTGGGGGGAGGATGAGATAACAATTAACAGCATAAACATATGGCAGTGCAGCATAGCCCTTCCTCAAGGACAAGGCCACAGTAATTTCTGACCAACAGAGAAGACAAGATCCACACAGAGCTCTTTACAGATGCCTGGGCTCTCCTTAGGGAACATGGTATCACTGCCTTGGTCAATGTCATGCCTTCTGGAAATTCCAACCCAGGTGAGTACCTTCCGTGATGAACTCATGCTAACACTCTAGTCTGCTTAATGATATATTCCTCTGCAGTCCACCGAGGAAGTTTTTGGCATTTATCCTTAATTTACAATAGGCCATCTTTGGACATCTTTCCGTCAACCGACCAAGCTAACTATGAGAGGCCCCCCTAACTTCAAAAATGAAAACTTTGATCCTTCAGGATCCCATATACATAAAGTTGATCTCATTCACAATTCTATGCCTTCTACCTTCACATGCTACTCTTAAAATCTTTTCCACCCAAATTCTGCAGGCATTACCATAAACCCTAGGAAAAATCACGTAGATCTTTCAGTGAGTATTGCCACTCCTCAGTGGGTCACATTTTGTACTTCACTTTTGGGGCATGTGGGAACTTGAGTGTAACTGGAGGGTTTCGAATGACTGGGAGGAGTTGGGTGTAACTTGAGAGCAGGGTCAGCAATGCCCTTCTTGGCACTTACCTCAGGTGAGACCATCAGTGTCTGCAGGCATAGGGGAAATAACCTCCTCAGACAGGACTGGAAAGTATGTTTCTCTTTGCAAAGACATGTCAGAGAATTTTGGGGTTTGGAAGACCCAGTTTCACCAGAGTCTGCACATATGACCCTTTAGAAGTTCCAGGATCCCATTTCTTCCTAGTTGGTGCCATCGCATTAATGGAAATGCCATGTGAAGTTGGGATAGAATGTGTGTTGTGTCTTGGCCACGGTAGGATTAGATTTTTTGGTTGGGTTTCCCCAAATCTCAGCCCTTAAGCCACAGGAGAGAAGGCTTTGTTCTCAAGGCAATCACAGACTGTTTCAGGTCCTTTCTGTGCATGTTGAGCGGGGCCTTTAAGGACCTGAGCGTGGAAATTCTGTCTCCCAAGTTCTTCAGCACATTTAGAAGCAACGGTTCATCTCCATTGTACTCCTCACCTTGACCACAATGCTCACTGCACCCACACACTTGGTCACCCAGGCCCTTGACCTTGACTTTAGGTCTCTACGTGTGATCATTTGAGAAACTCTTCTGTCGTTTCTTGCCATCGGCTACCAGTGCCATTTGTCGCTGGAAAATGGGTCAATAATGCCTTTCAATGAATCAGATTAGAGAAGGAATTGCAGAAACCCAGAAAGAACTCCTGTTTAAGATTCTGTTTCTCTGGAACCACTCTCAGCATCAAATCTGCATCAGACAGGCTTCTGCCTGAAGAAGAAAGCCAGTAGAAGACAACATGGACGCGTGCCTGTATGTGTCCATGCACACACGCGTTGATGTGTGTGCTAGTGTGGATTTGTTCCAGGGAAAGGATTTCGTGCAACGGTCCTTGCTGACTCAGCAGTGTCTGTCAGACTGCATCCTCATCTGATGCTGAAGCAGGGCAGGAATTCAGGAGCAAGGGGTCAGGAGCAGGCTGGAAGCCACGCACATGAGCCTCATGCCCCACATGGACATACTGATGCCCAGGAGTGTACGTTTCCTTCCACCTTGGGGAAGAGGGTGTTTGGTAGAGGCCAGGGCCTCCCAAAGGACTAACTGCCAAGGCCCTTTACTCTGATTCATGTTAGACGTCTCCTCCTCAGGGAGGCCTTCCCTGACCACTCCATTAAAACTACTGACCACCCATTTGCATCTCTCCATTGCATTTCGACTTTGTACAGAGTACTTACCACTACATGACAGTTGCTCTGCTTGTCTAGTTTCTCATGGAAGATCCATGAAATGAATGTCTCGTTGACTATTCTTTCCCACCTAGATAAGCAGCCCCCACTTAGACAGTTTCTACAAAATACAAATGAATTATTTCTAGTCTTCACAACCAGCCTGGGAGGTTGATGCTGTCAGGAGCCTCAGTTTGCTGGAGAGGATGTAGAACGCACAGAAGTTAGGTACATAGCCCCAGGTGACGAGCAAATAAGGGTGGACCTGGAGCAACCTCTCAGAGCCAGCTCTGGCTTGAAGCCAAGTTCGTTCTTTCTTTCTTTCTTCTTTTCTAATTTAATGTATTTTTTCCTCAATTTCTTTTTCTTTCCTTTTGAAAATTATGTTCAATTAACCAGCATATGGTACGTTATATGTTTTTGTTATAATGTTCATCAATTCATTATTGCAGCTCATCCAAAAATGTGCCTTCCTTAATATCCATTACGCGGCCAAGCTCTTTCCCCTCCTCCAGGGCTGCCCTCAGACTCCACAGCCTCCGGCTACCCCTGGCCCACAGTCTGCCATTGGTCCTTATTTGTCAACTGACCCTGGATCTGGAACATTCTCTGCTCACTCTCCCTCCCTGACAGGAGCTCCCGGGGGCGGGGGGAGGGAGGGCCTAGCTCTCATCTGCCTCAGCCTCTCCCTCAGCTCTTCAGCCCTGAGGATTCCCAGGAAGAGCTATCCTGTCAGACTGGGCTAAACTTCTGTCCCTCCGCTAGTCCCTGGCCCACAGGGGAGTCTGCTGTCTGTGTGCTCCCCAAATGAGATCACTGGCCCCCAGTGAATGGCCCACCCCGTAATTCTCTCTGGCCTAGAGCCTGTAGCCTCTCTGAAGTGCTGGGTCATGCCTGTCTCCTATAGCAGCACCAAGCCTGAGCAGAACCTTTCCCGAGCACCTCAAACGTGCCGGGGTGGGCTTTGGTTTCTTACCATGCTCCTCACCACAACCACCACAGCCGCCTTGCGAGGCAGAGGCCATGATTTCCACTTAACGCCTGAGGACACTGATCCCCTAGAGAGCCTGTCCTTACTCCAGGTCCGACAGCTGGCTGGGAGCTGAAGCCAGAGTGAATCCCAGTGTCCCTCAGTCCATGGCATGTCCTCTTGAGAACGGTACAGCACCGTGCCCCTGCTTCACAAAAGGGAACCTGGATTCCTTACTAAATCGAGATCTACAGACTAACAAGTGCCAGGACTGCTTCCCAAGTGAAGAAGTTGTGAACCTTTAAAATAAATCTGTCAGGCACCGAGGTGGCTCAGTTGGCTAAGCGTCTGACTACGGCCTGGGTCATGATCTCGGGGTCCTCGGATCGAGCCCAGGTTAATCCATGCCCAGTGGGTAATCTGCAACGCCCTATCCCTCTGGCCCTGCCGCTGCTCATGCAGGTGCTCTCTCTCTCTCTCTCTCAAATTAATTAATAAAATCTTAAAACAAATAAAACCGTCAGTCATTGTGCCAACAAAATGCATTTATTTGGAGAAAACAGAGAATTGCAATCAAGAACAAACCAGTTACAGCAAAACCATCGGCAAGTCCAGAGAAAAAGGAGAAGGCTATTTTATTAGAGAAGAATGGGCCTTTGGAAGGCTGTTATAAAAGAAAAGTCCACCGCAGTACACTGGGATTTGAACGTATAGCAGCTTCTCATTGGCTGAGCCGTGAGTGTTCCACTTTGTCTGGGCTGTTGCTTCGGGAGGAGGAAAATCTTTCTTCCTCCTGCTGGGAGAGTAAGGGAGCAGCTGAAATAGTATGGACTTGCATGGTAAATTCCTCCTATGGGTGTGCAATGGATAACCAGGGTAGCGCATCAGTGCTCCCCCTACTGGCCCCCCTTGAATCCAATTTGGTGACCTTAATGCTTTATAAGGTTTGGTTTGTTTGTTTGTTTTTGTAAGTTTTTGTAAGTTTCATAGAGTGCATGGCAAGACCCCCTTTCATGTCCACATACAGCAAGATTCCCTCCATGGTTCGAGTCATGCAGGAAAGGCTTCTAGAAAAAGTTGTTTATGTAGTCAGTAGTGGGCTGTATATACTTGCCTCTAAACCGTTTTAACAGTTTAAGCTATTTCAAAGAGCTCAACCATTCAGCCGGGAAGGACTGACAAGTGCAATCACTCAAGGGGTACTTGAAAAGGGCGGGTATTGGGGGAGATGGGTGGGCGAGACGAAGCACGAGACACTGTGGACTCTGAGAAACAAACAGAGGGTTTTGGAGGGGAGGGGGTGGGAGGTTGGGTGAGCCTGGTCGTAGGTATGAAGGAGGGCATGGATTGCATGGAGCACTGGGCGTGGTGCATCAACAATGAATCTTGGAACGCTGAAGGAACAAAATTTAAAAAAAATCGAAAGGAAAACGCTGATAGGCTGCTGCAACATTAGACGTAAGTCTTATATATGAATGAAAACGGATCCCTTGTGGGTCATAAGCATTTATTCTTCGAATAAATACTGTGCGTCTTTAGATTGATTTTCAATGCAAATCTTTTGAATAAACACCTGATTTTGGCAAAAGAAAGAAAGACAGAAAGAAAAGGAAAGGAAAAAGAAAAGACCGGTGTAACTGTCCAAGCACTCTCCGCCCTCCCAGCGCCCCCCACCCCCATCCCGGGGCTGCAGCCACCCCAGCTTCCTGCTTCCCTGCACTGGCAGCGGGAGCCCCAGCCCTTCCGGGGTCTTTGCCGCTGGACTTCCGGCTGCCTCAGTTCCGCTTCCCAAGTCTTGTCGCCCCTCCCCTCTCTCCTTAAATGCCACTTCCCCACTGAGGCACTGTGTCTCCGCATCTAAAGTAAGGGGCTTCCGTAGTTGTGCTTCCGCCGCGTTTCCGTCAGCGTCAGCGCTAGGACACGTGCAGACAACGGGTCCGCTCCCTGGTTCTGCGTGGGGTCTGCGTGCGGAGGGACTGCGATCCCCTCGCCCACGTCCCTGAACCCTGTGTTCCTCACACGGGAACCCTGCCTTGAGGGGCCACGAGAGGCCTCCTTTACAGGTGGTTTTCACAATCCGTAGGCGCGGCCTATACGAGTTTCCTCCCAGAACAAAAAGGGAAACAGTATAAATAGTTTACAGTCGGGTACACTGGAGTGATACTTAGTTTACTACGTAGCCTGTACGAGGAGGCATGTCTGGGTCGGTGGAGGCAGGGCCTGAGAAAATCCACTCCTGCACACAGGCCACGAGAACACGGGCGAGTCCTGCCGGATTCACGGGTTTCGGAGCCGTGCTCATTAACCCACGCCCGGCAACAACCGGAAGAGCCTTCACTCAAGAAAGATGGCTCCGTCCCCCTAGGGACAGTGGGCTCTGGGCTGTTGTGAGGAGCACTCTTTACTGCCCACCCCTCAGCTCCGCGGTGGCCTTGAAACCAAGGCCTCACGTCCACAGTGGCTCGGAACACCAGCGACCCGTCAGCCACTAAACTGGGGGACTAAGCTGATTGGAGCTCCCCGGAAATCTCTGTTCCCAGACACTTGTCACTAGTGGACGTGCCCGGTGACTCCCTGGAAAGCCCCGCTCCTGGGACTCGACCAACACGGAACAGTCTAGAGCGCTGTCTGTGGGCACAGCCCTGCCACCCTCTTAAGGTGCCAGGCAGGAGCTCTGCAGGGGGTGTTGAACAGAAGGGATGACGGTGAGCAGACCTGTTTTGCTTTCATTGTATGAGCAAGAAATTCTTGAAATGTTTCTCCTCCAAGAAAACCCTGCAAAGCAGAATTGTGCAGACACATTTTTACCAAATGCTCTCAAGTTTTCCTCAGGATTATGATGACGAAATAACCCCCTCTGTCTCTGTTCGAACAATGGGCCCCCTTTTTATTTGTGCACTCTCAGCTTCCAGCACAAGCCTTTCACCTATTTGGGAACAGAAAACTCTGGTTCCTAGAAACTGCTTTTCCTGTGGCCTGTGTGACCGAGATCTGCCTGTAGGGGGCGCCTGAGACGAGGCCGGAAAGACCTGCTTCCTGGTTCTGGGCAGCGGGCACAGCTGGCCCCTGGGGGGCACGAGTCTTCCCCAGCACCCCGCTCCGCACCGCACACGGCTTCTCGGGGGTCGCGCTGCTGCAGGGCAGTGTGCAGGGCCAACAGCACCCCAAGTCCTGTAAATGCCCTTACCCGTCCCTGGGGCACTCTTGATGAGTCGATCAGCCTTCTGGCCGGACAACTGTCTGTGCGCACCACTCCCAGGTTCCCCTAGGGGGCGGATGTCCCGAGATCTCCCAGGGGGCACCTTTCCATGAAGTCCCACCTGAGAGGCCCCACAGCTTCAGGGCCATTCTTGCTCCCAGGCGCCGCCGCGGCAACCAGGTCGGGCTTTTAACCCCGGGAGAGTGGATTCTCTTCCCTGGCGCTCTCCCTGTGCCCTGGGGGGGGCCTCTCCCTCGGCGGCGGGGTCTTCCTGGGGTATCTACCT
>ML111084.1:0-22850 GCA_003697995.1 Taxidea taxus jeffersonii
GATAGTTAGGACTGAGAATAATTACATGGGAGGGGTCCTCAGTGGTGAAATGGAGGATAAAACATGGCAGGAGCCCTCCCGTAGAGGTGACCCCAAGGGTAGATAATGTCCTCCCGGTACCGTCCAGGGTGACGCCATGGGACGCCCGCCTGGCCAGATTGCCTGGACTTCGGTGCCAGATGACTGGGTTTAAAGCTTCCTAGTCTGTGACCATGGCAGGAGACGTAGCGACCCAGAGCTTTGTCTCCATCTGTAAAAGTGAAAACAGAGTGTGGCTACCTTAGCAAGTAGTAGAAGTCAGAAATAGTGCTTGCACGGTACCCAGGGCTTGGTGGTGTTGGTTCTGTGAGGGCGTGAAGCCAAGCCCTTCAGTGTTGCCCCGTGGGCTCATACAGATCGTGTCTATTTTATGCTTTACTTAAAATAATGAGTCCTCAAGATTTTCAGGGTGTGTTAGCCCATTATTTCCTCATGTAACTTTGTTTAAAACAGAGGTGTGGGCCTCAGCAAGCATGGGTACCATTCTGGCTGTGCCTTTGACAGGTTCTGCTGGGCTCACTCTCCCGAGGCTGCAGCTGCCTCTTCAGAAGGTGGGCCCCGTAGCAGACGTGCATGAAAGGACGTCGCATGGCGTCTGGTCCCAGTAGCCCAGGTAACTGGCGGCGTGCACTAACCTGTGTGGTTCTCTGTGAGCATGTGTCTGATCCCATTTCTGCTCCTCTTAAGAAAGTGCATTATTTTCCTTAGTATACTTTCACAGGTCCTAGCAAAGCAAGGCACAATTAATTGGTGTTCAAAACTGTTTTTTTTGAATGGAGTTTTTAAGTTACAAATTCAGTTTTCTGGATTATAACTGGGAAGTTAGCAGATTATCCCAGAATTTGGTCTTCTTTCCTGGCTCAAAAGTCATTTTCTGTGTTTTTTGTTTTTGTTTTTGTTTTGTTCCTACAACCAATAGCTGCTGTTTCGCTGGGGACAGTCATTAGATCAGAATGTTTGTTTAGGACCTTACGAAGTGAATCATTTCACCAGGGTTTACAGTTTCCTTGCAAGGATAACTGCAATTTTAAAGCCCTCATTTAGTAATTGGCTTCATCCCTCCATGCGGGCAGCAACACAGACATGACCAGCATGCTCGGCGGTGGCACACACGTGAGTCTAACGGAGCCTGTTGACATTGACGGTCCAAGACTGAAAGTTCAGCTTGCTGGAGAGGGAACGGACTGTGTCCTGTGTGTGAGTTCCTCGGCTGTCTCAGCAGACAGAGCTGTTCCTTCCTCATCTCTGAGAAGATGGTCTCTGAAATAAGGACACTTTCCTCTTTCCTCACCTTGTTTTATGAATGATGCTCTTCTCCTCCCTGATCCTTAGCTGGAGTGGGAGATGCTTGCAAAATTGGCCACAGAGAGTTGTATGTTCCTTTATGTGTCTTGTAAAATCTCGTGAAAGAAGTCAGTAAAAGCCAGATGAATCAGAGCAGAAAGAACTTGCAGTTCTGAATTATTCTCACTTTCCACGTGCCTGAGCCACGCCGACCCTAACCCCCGTCTCCTTGAGACTTCCCCTGTTCTGTGTGGCTGGACCCTCTGCCCTCATGGTCCCCTTCCTCCTCCTGGGTCTCCCTCCTGCGTGGGTGCCCCCGGTCCGAGTGCGAGCACCAGGTTCTCTGAGGCAGGTGTGACATCACTCCCTGCCCGAGGCACAGTGATTTGTGTCTGTATGTTCACTGCACTTAGCGGGATTGTGGAGGGGGCGTATTTCACTGTGTGAATATGGAATAATGATTTCTGAACATATGAAAAGATACTCAGCCTTTTTAATGGTGAAAGAAAAATTTTCATGAAATGTTTTATTTTCAAAACATTTCTTGTTTTTTTTTAGATTTTATTTTATTTATTTGACACAGAGACAGAGATAGAGTTTCTGTGAAAGGAAGTTTAGATGCACAGAAGTGAGTGACATGAGCAGAATGGTGGGGGGCCGCTCCAAGGGCCCGCCCCCCCATGGAAGAGGGGGGGCACGTGGCAACCGTCAGAGCAACTTGGTCAGAGGACTAGAAAACACTCGAAAGTTCACAGCAAGCTTAATGCTTATCAAGCAAGCTTAATCAAGCAAAAGGCAGCTTAAAAATGTTGAAAAAAAAATCTTTGTAAAAGTTTTATTTGCTCTTACCCCACCCACTCACCGAATTTTGTGCTCTGCATGTTTCACCGTGCGCGCGCTCACACACACACACAGAGCACCCATTTTTAATGGGGAATTTGGAAAGCCACATATATACCCAGATCAGTATGCATGTTCAGAAAACCCTGAGAAGACTAAGTTTTCACTTTAGGCTCATTGCAAGCCTAGTCCGAGTGACAAAGTTTGCCCAACACAGAAAATCTGCAAAGACTGCGATCAGAGTTTTTGTTCGTTTGCTTTTTGGTTTTGTGTTTATTAGTTCCTGTCATCCAGGGAAACCTCTGTCAAAACACCAGCGGGCTACAACACCAAGGAAGAGACTTTAGTGACACATATCACAGAGAATACAGTCTTTTTTTTTTTTTTTTAAGATTTTATTTATTTATTTGACAGACAGATCACAGGCAGGCAGAGAGAGAGGGGAAAGCAGGCTCCCCGCCGAGCAGAGAGCCCAATGCGGGGCTCGATCCCAGGACCCTGAGATCATGACCGGAGCTGAAGGCAGAGGCTTAACCCACTGAGCCCCCCAGGCGCCCCAGAATACAGTCTTTATGAAAGTTGGCAAAGTGACCAAATAAACTGCTGTGGCCTTAAAAAACAAAAGAAAAGAAGAGAAAAACAACAACAAAAAACCCACCAGATAATCCTGGAGGAAGGTTTCCAGAGTTACCACATTATAACCTTCACATGTCTAGTTTTCAACAAAAAATCAAAAAGCATAGAAAGAAGCAGGAACATGTGACCTATTCAAAGGACCAAAGTAAACTGAATGGAAAGATCCTTAGAAAGCCCAAATACTGGACTTGCTAGCAAAGATTTTTGAAACAATTCTCTTAAATATGCTCAAAGAACTAAAGAAAACTGGGAAAACAATGTACAAATACAATGAAAATATAAATAGAAATTATAAGAACCAAATAAATTCCAGAGGAAAAAAGACATTAAAAATGTAAGAAGAGGGACGCCTGGGTGGCTCAGTTGGTTAAGCGGCTGCCTTCAGCTCAGGTCATGATCCCAGCATCCTGGGATGGAGTCCCACATCGGGCTCCTTGCTCAGCAGGGAGCCTGCTCCTCCCTCTGCCTCTGCCTGCCTCTCTGTCTGCCTGTGCTCGCTCTCTTTCTCTCTAACTAATAAATAAAATCTTAAAAAAAATGTAAGAAGATTAATGAACTCCCAGTAGATTAACCACAAAGAGAGCCACACAAATACACACTACAGTTAAACTGCTCGAAGATAGAAAAATAATGACGGTAAAATCTTGGAAGCGGTAAGAGGAGCAGCTCTTCACATGCAAAGGACCCTTAGAAGCTTATGGCCTGATTTCTCCTCAGACGCCACGGCGGCTGGAAGGGCCAGAGAGGTGTCAAGTATTGGAAGAAAAGCATCACATGAGAATTCAGTATCTTCAAAATGGGGGCAAAATTAAGACAGTCCCATACAAACAAAGAATGAGAGAGTTGGAGACCGCGAGACCTGTTCTGCAAGAAGTGCTCGAGGGACTCATTGGAAATGAGGGCGGGAGATGGTAAATCAGAGCCTTTGGATGGAAAAGGCCGCCCATGCCTGTGAGCGCTCACGCATGTATGAGAGCCGGCATTATGGTACTGATGGCTGTGACTCCACCTGTAAATGTCCTACGGCAATTAATAGGCAGAGAATGATAAATCTATGTTATTGGGCATGCACTATGTAAAGCCATAATTTGTGAAAACCCAGCAAGAAGACTGGAGCTGTACAGGAGGAGAGCTTTTGTATGCCACTGAAGTCAATTCAGTATGAATTTGAACCACGCTGTTATAAACTTGAGACAATAAATGTAACCCTAATGTCCTAAACCTATCCACTAAGAACATGTCTAAAAATATATGTACAAAAGGAATTTTTTTCATTTTTTTAAGATTTTTTATTTATTCATTTGAAAGGGAGAGACAGAACGAGCATGTGCAGGGGCAGGGGCAGAGGCAGAGGCATAGGGAGAAGCAGACTCCCGGCTGAGCTGGGAGCTGGACGTGGGGCTCAGTCCCAGGACCTGGAGATCATGACCTGAAGTGAAGGCAGACCCTCCACCGTCTGAGCCACCCAGCTGCCTCTATACAAAAGGAAATTAAAGGGAAATCAAAATGGTTCACTAAAACAAAAAAAATCAACTAAACATAAAAGACAGTAATGGAGAAAATGAGGGACAAAAGGACATTTATATATTGATAAAAGTGTCAATTGACCCAGAAATTATACCAATTTAAGAGATATATGCACCAGAGTCCTAACACATATAAAGCAAAATATTGATAGAATTGAAGAAAGGAACAGATAGCTTAACAATAATAGTTAGAGACTTGAATACACTTTGACTAATGGATAAGATGTCTCAAAAGAAGATCAATAAAGTGTAGAGAACACGAACATTTTCGGACAACTAGATGTAACAGACAGATACAGAGCCCTCCACCCAACAAATGGAAAACACCCATTCTTCTCTGGGGGCGGGGAACATTCTCTGTGATCAGCAATATGTTTACCACAAAACTAGTCTCAGTACATTTTAAAAGGTTTGAAATCATACTAAGTATCTGTCTGACCACAATGGAATAAAGCTAGCAATAGCAGGAATCTAGAATATTTGCAAGTATGGGGAAATTAAACCAGACACTCTTAAACGACCAATGCTCCAAAGAAGAAATCACCTGGGAATGTGGAAGGTACTTAGGGATGAGTGGAAATGAAAACACCCAACTTTATGAACAGTTACAAAGACTGTGCACACAGGAAAATTAATAACTATAAATGCCTACATTAAGAAGATCTCAAGTCAATGCCTAACTTAACACCTTGAGAAACTAGAGAAAGCCAAAGCTAGCAGAAGGAAAGAAAGTAATCAGTAGTAGAGTAGAGATAATTAAAATCAGGAATAGAAATAACAACAGTGCCAACCAAACCAAGAGTTTATTCTTTGAAAAAAATTTTAAAAAGCAAACCCTTAAACTAACAAAGAAAAAGAAGGAAGACATAAAGAAGTAAAATCGGAAATGAAAGTGAGGACATTGCTACAGACCATACAGAAGTAAGGATTATAAAAGAATTCTACTAATAATTATATAGCAACAAGTTAGATAAACCCAAAAAGAAATGGACAGACTCCTGCAAAAATGAAAATTTACTGAAATTGAAGAAAAACTGGAAAATCTCAGCATATATATAGTAAGTAAGGAGATCAAATCAGTAATTACCGAACTCTTCATTGTAGCAGTAATTACTGCTTCATCCAGTTCCTCCAGGATATATCTTCTTCTCAAGGTCACACAGGACACTCACTAAGCTAGACTGTATTCTGGGCCAAAAATAGAGACTTGGATCTTACACCTTTCACAAGAGTTAACTGAAAATAGATTATAGAATTAAATATAAAATGCAAAACTATAACTCTTGTAGAAGTTACCATAGAAGAAAGTGTAGGTGACCTTGGGTCTGATGATGACCTTTCAGATGCAACACTGGAGAACAGTCCGTGGGAGGATAAAAATATTAATTGGGCCTCAGTAACATTAAACACTGCTCTGCAAAAAACCCTGTTGAGAGAAAGAAACAAGAAACTGCATTCTTGACAGAATCTTTTCAACACACATAACCAGTAAAGGACTGGTATCCAAAGCACCCAATGAAACTCAACAACGGGAAAACACACATAGAGACAGAAAGTGAACTGGAAGTCATTAGGGGTTTGGGGAGGGTGGGAGGGTAATTATTGAATGGTCATAGAGTTTCTGCTTGGGGTGATGAGAAAGTCCCCAAGTAGAGAGTGGGGATGTCATGTAACATTGTGAATGGAATGATTGCGACCGAATAGGACACTTACAAGTGGTGTGAAAATGGCACATTTCCTGTTATCTGTGTTTTACCCCAAGAAAAAGTATTCACCTCAGATGAAATGCACACTCCTTTTGTCTACAGTAATTAAGTTGGAATTTATTCCACGGAGATCGCATAGAGAGAGACAGAGCTCTTCACTGCAGCAAGGTTCGCAGGAATAACACTGAAAATGACGCCAGTGTCCATCAGAAGCAAATGCTTTCTTTCCTGTGCATCTGGATGATGAACGCTGAGAAGCCCGCCACGTGCGGGAGGTCCCTGTGTGGGGCTGGGACTGATTTCAGAGATTATTTCATCGTAAATAATGATGAGATTCAGGGGCGCCTGGGTGTCTCAGTTGGTTAAGCGGCTGCCTTCGGCTCGGGTCATGATCCCAGCGTCCTGGGATCCTGGGATCGAGTCCCGCATTGGGCTCCTTGCTCGGCGGGGAGCCTGCTTCTCTCTCTGCCTCTGCCTGCCACTCTGTCTGCCTGTGCTTCGCTCTCTCTCCCTCTCTCTCTGACAAATAAATAAATTTAAAAAAAAAAAAATCTACATATCTAAAGGAAAGGCCTTAGTCACATGTGATGGGAACACAGCTGGGAACACAGCTAGGGCAAGGCCCCAGGTCAGTCCTGGCTGAAATTTGAGCCTAATTAATTATTTCTTCCCTCAGAATCATTAGGGAGCATCGAAGATAAGCTCCCAATTCCCCTCACTTCCTGACACTGCCTGGAACTAGCTTTCCCACATAACGTGATAAAACTTAACTATTTGTTTATAGACTTTAAAAATTAAATAATATCCCATGATAATGTATCATAAGAAACATACATAAGCTTATTCTGGAGCTTTTTGCCTTAAAAGTGCATGATGTGTTACAACAGTAAGAAGATCAGGAGTCATATATTATCTTTAAAATCTGTCAAAATCATTACTCTATGGATCTGTTGTTTGATAAAGTATTTGGGGGATTCTCTATCAAAAGATGTTTTGGGGGCACCTGAGTGGCTCATTTGGTTGAAGCATCTGACTTTGGTTTAGGTCATGATCCCAGGGTCCTGGATGGAGCCCCGCATCGAACTCCAAGCTGAGCTGGGGGTACAGGGTCTGCTTCCGATCCCCCTCTCCCGCTGCCCCTCCCTCAAGTCTCTCTCCCCCCACTCTCTCCCTCAAATCAATCAACCAATCAAATCTTCTAAAAAATAACATTTTTTGCACATCTAGGGACACCTGGGCTGAGTTGCTGTCTTCTTACAGTTTCATGTTTTGGCCCTGGATGGTCCACGGACAGCTGCTGAGTTCATTCTGTATGTGTGGCAGTAGTGGACACTGTTGCCGCAGGCGCCTGGCACGGCTCCTTGTTTGCGGAGACGCTCAGCGGCGACGGGCCGGCTTGCCTCCTTCGCCGGCCCCGGCGGACCCTTCCTGGAATTCCTGGAAGTTCTCATTTGTTTCTGTGACAGGTCCAGGGGACTGACTTGCCAGGGTTAAGGTTAGGGTCAGATACCAGCATGGGGGTGCTGGGGACAGAGGGCAAAGGGACCCGATGTTGGCCCTGCATTTGGGTAGAGTAGCCCCGCATCTGGGCATCTTGGAATGTGAGACAGTAAAGTGCCCTGTTGTTTAAGCAAAGTAGGAAAGGAAGGAAGGAGGGCTGGGAGGGAGGGAGAGAGGGAGGAGGGCAAAGGGGGAGGGAGGAATCACTCAAGCTGACTGATATTCAGCCTCAGCAGCTACGAGGCTCATCATTAAGCCCAGTATCGAAGATACTTCGATGGGTTCTGGTTTCAAGGGCACCGTAGAGGACACTGATATGTTGGAGTCCCAGGACCCAGGGCCCAGAATGTGAGCCGATTTAGAGATGTGGTCTTTGGAGATGTCGTCGGTTAGGACAGGGTCTCACTGGCAGCAGGAGAGTCCCTGATCATGTCTGACCAGTGTCCTCACAAAAGGGGGAAATGTGGGCCTGCGCACACAGGGGAGAACGCCGCGCGCAGGTGAGGCCAGAGCTGGGGCGATGACCGTGGACATGGGGGCTACTGTGGCTGCCTGATCGGGGAGGGGCCTCTGAGGCACCAGCCCCGCTCTAACCTCTTGATCTGGGACTGTGGCCTCCAGAGCTTCAAGCAACAAAATGCTTCTGGTTCAAGCTCCAGGTTGGTCCCGTGGTTTTCTTACCACAACATCCAGCCAACTCATCCCAGCACTTTGACACAAGTGCTTTCTAAAATACACTTTTTACAATTACTTTAAGCTTCTTAAATTTGTATTCAGTGCTTTAACTGACAGATTTTTCCAGTCTGCAAGTTTTTCTAATCAATTCAAGCCAGGGCATTAGCTTTATTAATCCATTCATGTATTATGTATTTACTTCCTGCATGAGTTAATGAATGAGTAAATGAATTGATCACATAGGCAGACAACTGACCCACCAGCCAGAAAAGCAGCCGAGGTGAGCCTTGCTGGGAGCGCTCCCTGGAGACTATAAATCCCTTCAGTGTAGCGTCTTAAACTCTCTTTAACACAGCTTCATTCCCCTGTCCCCCGGGTGAGGCCACTACACCTGTGCTCGGAGCACCTGCCAGGCTTCCTGGGACATCTGTTGCAGCAGGTGAGGCCCTGCACCCTGGCAGCTGACTCCTGGGGCCCAGGTGCCGTGTGGGATGGAGCTGGGGATGCTCTCAGGCCACTCTTGTGCCCTCAGTGGAATCGTCTGTAGCATGCCTTTCTCTAGAGCAAGGACAGAGTTGTCCAGGCTGCAGTCCAGCGCCTCACCCGTCTCCGTGAGCAGCCTGGGGAGGGGTCGGGGCTGGGGGAGAAGCTTCATGTGCTGGTCCATTTCCTAATCATCTTGAGCAGATGGCTTTTCATCATGATGATCATCATTCTCCCAGTTATTTTATTGTTTATGCCCTGCTTCTTTCCAAGAAGCACGATTGTGACGTTACAGGATTAACGTGGGCGGTGGGTTCAGTAGTGTGAGGACTCGCTGTATCTTTACGTTGGATGGACTCAGTTTTATTTCTCAGTTAAAGTGTGTATGTGCCCTGAGACGCAGCAGAGGTTAGAAATGATGTTTCATCTTTGGGGTCCTTGGGCTTAGAAGAGAAGCATCACTGTGGGAGGCAAGATGCTACCGTGGTCTTTGTACTTAGAATATGCGCCATTTGTTGGGAAGCTGCTCTCGAGTGTTGTTTGTCTTGGTAAATGGGAACACGCCAAGGCCCGGGTTCGAGGACCCAAACCGAGGTCTGTGATTCAGCAACTCCGGAGCCCCGTGCGGCCCAGACTGCTGTCCTGCCAGCACTTGGGAGCTCGGTCCCGTCTCCTGGCACTGACGCTAAACCCAGCCCGGTTTCAACTTCCCGACGTCACACGTGGACTGGCTGGTGCTCCAGGAGCCCTTTGCAAGCGGAGTGTGATTCCGTGTCTGCACCACCGTCTGGCATCGTCCGTAACGCTCATTCTGCATGTCTTGGTGGACATGACAGGCACACTGTTGTGTGCTCACCCTCGCACGTGAACGTGTTGCTCCAAACCTACAGTCCTTCCATAAGAGCTTTTCTTCCCCAAACTGTATGATGAGGGAAACAGAAAGTGTTACCGTGTCCAAAATCCCTTTCCTGCTTCCTCATGCTGTGTTCCTTTTAGCCCAGGCATGGGTCCTTTGCGGGTTGAGAACTAGCGAGAGCAGACACTCGGGGGGGGTGGGGGTTTACTTCTGCTTTCCTGTCCTTTTCCACCCATGAAGGGGGAAGGAGGAACTTCACTACCTGCAGTAAAACCTTTCCCAGCAGCCCAGGGGAGGAAGGAGCCAACTGCCGCCCGTATCAGGGGCCTCCGGCGACCCGGGTCCCGGCCGCTGCCAGCCCACAGCCAGGCCCCGCGGGATCTTCTTGGTGGATGTGTTTGTGTTCACCCACTTTCTGTGTGCACTTGGCTAGCTCAGCCCAAACGACATCTTACTCCCATTTCTTTTAACTCTGGGGTACAACGGGGACCTCGCCCTAAATGGGTTAAGAAGACACAAAGGGAAGCCCCACAGAGGGACCCCGCGCATGGCTTGCACTTGCCTTCATCGCACGTGGGCGGTGGCACCTGCAAGGGGTAGGGCGGCCTTGGTCAGCTCACCTTGCAAACAAAATCTGGCTGCGCCCAGATCTGTGTTCTTGAGGAAGGTAACGTGTGACGTCATGTCGAGGTTATCCCAAGCTCCCTGTGCAGGTTCTCCTGAGGGTTCCCAGACACATTCTGCCCCCAAAGCCCAGGCCTGGCATTCTGTACTACTTCCCAGTACAGACCACAGGCCAATCTCCATCTTCCCTGGAAGCTGTGCAGCCTGTGAGCATGTCGGCCACTCCCAGAGCCGGCTGCCTCCTCCGCAGGGCCCAGGGCAAGAGGAGGAAAAGGGGGCCTCGTGCGGCGAGCTGGAGAGAAGTTCCGGTGGGAGAACGCAGCATCGGGCCTTCCTTTCTCTGCCAACTCCCGAGTCACGGTTTTGTTCCTTTGCTCGTCAGTGCTATCTTTTTTTTTTTTTTTTAAAGATTCTATTTATTTATTTGACAGAGATCACAAGCAGGCAGAGAGGCAGGCAGAGAGAGAGAGAGGAAGGGAAGCAGACTCCCTGCCCAGCAGAGAGCCCGATGTGGGGCTTGATCCCAGAACCCTAGGATCATGACCTGAGCCAAAGGCAGCGGCTTTAACCCACTGAGCCACCCAGGTGCCCCTTCAGTGCTATCTTAATAAGACGAGTTTGAATTTCACTTATCAGCATTTTGCCCATCCTCATTACTCTGTAGAACCTCTGTTGTAAGTAGAAAGAGAGAGCGCTTACCTCCAGTGCAGGGTCACTGAAGCCTTGTAGTCCACACCGGTCACCCGCGCACAGGTGTGCTTTCCTCGTGCCGGAGCAGTGGGAAAAACTGCCGCAAACCGCCGCGCACGGCGCAGCCCGCTCCCCGCGTGAAGTCGTCGCCAACACCGGCTCACTTGATCATCGCCCTGAGCTTCTTGAAAACGTCAACCATTCGGGGAGTAAATCACTGTAGTGGAGGAAATGCGGGGAGAACATGTCACAGCCCCTAGAAAGGCTGTTTGGGTCCCTGTGACCCTCGGTGACTTACGCCTGTCTGAGGCTGCTGGTGCCCGGGGGTGCTGGTCTCCGTGGTGGCAGTGGAGCGTCCACGTGCCCGCCGAGGCCCCCATGCCACATCAGGCGCGTCCCGGTTTGGGGGGATAGTTTCCGTCGTGCACGTTGGAAGTGGCTCTCGAGACGAGTCGTACGTGGACGTACGTGTCGTATATGGTAGTGCTGTAGGACCACCCAGACTTTAGGCAGTAATTGTCTGTTGACACAGAGAAAAACATTAAAAATTCCCCAGCACCGGGTTTGGTGCATTCGAGCTGCCCCAGCAGGCACCACAGACCAGGCGGCTCGTCAACAGCAGATGTAGACTCCTGCCGGTTCCGGATGCCAGCCATCAGGGATCAAGGCTCCGGCGAGTCCCCGGGGCTGGTGGGGACCTCTTCCTGGGGCACAGACAGTGGCTTCCAGCTGTGTCCTTCCGGAGGGGCTGGGAGCGCTCTGCGGTCCCTGATGAAGACACTGACCCCATCCTGGGGGTTGGGTTCCCACAGATGAATCTGCAGGGGGGCCGCCAGCATTCAGTAAAACCAGCTGGGAAATATTTGGCCACAAATACAAGAAATATCATGGAAAACGATGCCCTACAGCATAATAGCAGCACTAGGAAATCAAGAACTGAAAGTGTTTTCCATGAATTCTGGTAACCAAAAAGCAAACCAAATAGCTCCTGAAATAGAGTGATTCCTATATGAAGCTTCAGGCAAAGCAGATTCATGAGTAAAGAAAATCCCAGAAAATAAAGAGAAAAATACAATGAATTTAAATGAATGTGTTTACAAGGTAGCTGTAATACATGATTATAGAAAATGAGGTATTTCAGTATAATTTGCTCATATGCGTATGAAACAATAGCAGTTTCCATACTGGGGGTCGGCTCTGCTCTTGTGTGAAGTAAAAGCAAACATTCGCCTCACTGTGGGACCATGATTAGCAACAGAAAAGTCACCGAATTCCAGCAAAAATTAGCTTGAATCTTATTTGAAATCTTATTTGAAAGTCCTTGGTTTTTGAGCACAGGTTAGAACTATGATATAATATGATATGATTAGTAGAAAATTTTTAAAAATTACTTCCAACCAGTCTAAAGGCTTCTGGCTTGATCATTTTGAGTTAGACAGCCCACAGAAGGAGGAGTTGACTTCCTTGCTGGGGCGTCTTGTGCTGCTGTGCTCTTGGGGTGGCATCTTCCTTGAGGACAACCCCAGGACACTGTCCTCAATCTCCACGACACTGTCCCTAATCCCTGGGACACTGTCCCCCATCCCCAGGACTCTGTCCCTGATCCCAAGGACCCTGACCCCGATCCCCAGGACACTGGCCTGCAGTGATTTGCACGTCACCGGTGCGAAAGGCCCGCAGTCAGGAGGGCTCTGCGCTTGGTTTAATGCTCCGCCATTGCTGTGTGAACAAGGGACCTGTGCTCATTTTTCCTCAGCACTTAGCCCTGCAGATTCTATGTTCTGGTAATAGTGGTGCTTTTTAAACAAGGTAATTTTTTACGTATTTTTCCCTCTTTTGAGTGTGATAGGTCTTATATTCCTGCCTATCTGCAGGAGTACAAGATTCTTCTTTTTTAATTTTTTTTTAAGATTTTATTTATTTATTAGTTAGAGAGAGAGAGCACAGGCAGACAGAGAGGCAGGCAGAGGCAGAGGGAGAAGCAGGCTCCCTGCCGAGCAAGGAGCCTGATGTGGGACTCGATCCCAGGACGCTGGGATCATGACCTGAGCCGAAGGCAGCCGCTTAACCCATGGAGCCACCCCGGCGTCCCTGGAGTACAAGATTCTTAAGAATGCTACTTGGTGGGGCGCCTGGGTGGCTCAGTGGATTAAAGCCTCTGCCTTCGGCTCGGGTTGTGATCCCAGGGTCCCAGGATCGAGCCCTGCCTCCGGCTCTCTGTCTGCCTCTCTGTCTGTCAAATAAATTAATAAATAAAATCTTTAAAAAAGAAAAGTTTGTTTTAAAAAAATGCTGTTGGTTGTTAAAATTGCAAGCACGTGTCCTGGATTATACGGACGTACAGGGGCTGCAGGCTAGGGTCAGACTCTGCAAGTGGATGGGGAGGCTTCTGTGACGGTCATGTTCTGTCATGAGTGTACCATCTTCGTACCCTCGGTGATCATCATTCCTCAGCCTTCTGAAGAACTGTCAGAGAAGACAGAGCAACAGCAAAATACATGTCCCGTGACACCGGGAGACACGTGGAGAAGCCAGAATGCTCTGGACTGCTCAGAGTTTCACTTTCTAGAGCTGTTTCTGGGAAACGGGGGGAACATACTTGCCGTGAATGCTCCAGTGACTTGAGGGGGAAAACTGCTAGAGGCTTCTGGGAAATTTGGTGCCGGGAGGGGGCGGAGTTGATGTGTCCAGCATCGGCCCTTGGACCGGACGCGTTGCAGACTTTGCAGGAAGGATGGCCTCTCTGCCTTGGGGGGGGCGGCGGGGGGCAGCCCAGCAGTTCCCTAAGGGCCCGTCACGAGAACCACGTCTGTGGCGATGTGGCTCAGTGTGTCAGCAGGAAAGCCAGAGGGCCGAGGAAGGAGGGCCCCGGTGGTGTGACGAAGCTGGGGGAGCCTCCACCGCCCAGAGCCCGCATCAGCTGCGAGGGTGTAGGAGACGGAGAATCCCCTGCAGATTATGAAGAAGGAAAAAAACAAGAGGGAGAAGAAGGTTCTTCTAGTCAGGCTTTAGAGGTACCTTGAATTTCTGGAATTCCCTTGTGAAAGTAGCTCAGTTCTCACCTAATCACAGAAGCATGCCAGAATGCCTTCGTCTCTCAAGATCCTTGCCAACTGAGATTAAATGATATTTCGTTTTAGGATCGGTACCCTCTTTTTAATGTCTTATTATTTGGTTGGATTAAGCCAGATCTAGTTTTGAAAGTTCATTTCCAACCGCATATAATGATCCCAGAGTTTCACAGGTCTGTGCTTTCTTCCCAACAGTGTGTGTGCGCGCACGTTAAAGAGCTCGTGGTGTCCGCTTCGGGGTTTTGAGGACAGTCGGCAGAGTGGACGTTCCCTGAGGGTCTTCTCTATGCCCAGTATCATGCCGGGGCCTGGATGCCCGGCGAGTAGGGCAACAGGGTCCCACTGGAGCAGCACAGGGAGTCTTTGGGGTTCACGGGCAGCTGTGGTCTCCACATCAGCCGTGTGGCTGCGGTGCCTCCTGGAACCCACGCTAGCCCTGCCAACCCAAGAGCCATGCCAACTCGAGACTCTCTCTCCTGGGTCTCTGGTACCAAGTAGGCCTGGAAGATTGCAGAGTCTCTCAGAATGCTGTGCCCCTTCTTGAGGCAAAGGAGTAACAGCCCTTGTGAGGCCAGGCCCTGCCCCAGTGGCCGCCAGGGGCTGCTGACCTTGTAGGCACGCCCCCTGCCTGCAGTGGTCAGCACCCGGCACGCTGCCCCTGTCTGCGGCACCACCTTGTCCCCATGACAGCCGTGACCCTCGGGTCCCCCCCTCTGCTGACCTGGCCCTCTGCTCCATCCAGTTGGTTGCTCCAGGGTCGTGGCCAGAGCACGGCCTCACCAACACCCACACCACTGGATTCTCCATGCCCATCTTCCCTCATTGGCTGCTTCTTCGCAGCTGCCTTCCCCAGGTCCTCAGTGTCCTTCCAGCTTCGAAACTCTTAGTGCCTGGATCCCCGTCTTCGGACCTTTTCTCTGCTTAGTTTGTGTTTCTCTCCAGGCCACACCATCCCTCCTGCAGTCCTGAATGTGGCCTGTTTACTGATGACCCTTTAGCTGATACTTCGTCTTCCCTGAGCCCTTGAGCTCCCAGCACATGGACCCTGCCGGTCCCCGAATCTTTACCGTGTCCGCGTGCATCCCGGAGCTGACCTGCTAGAGCGCAGACCCCGCCCGACGCCCGTGGTGCAGGCGGCAGGGGCCCTCGCTCTCCGCCGGAGGGACTGCAAACTGGGCGGCCCCTCGGAAGGACGATTGGGTGGTTTCCTACAAACCTGCAGTAGCCTCACCCTATGATTCCGTAAGCACGTGCCTCGCTGCTGGTGCAGGGGAGGTGAAAGCCCATGTCCTCCTGCTGCTTTAGCCATAGTCACCAGAACTTGGGAGCAACCAAGATGCCCTTGGGCACCGGACGGATGAGCTGCTTGGTCCCAATAACTGAATCCCGCCCAGAGCTGAGGAGAAACGAGCCGTCCAGCCGCAAGAGGCCGTGGAGGAGCCCCACACTCCCTCCGCTGAGGGAGAGAAGCCAGTCGGAGAAGGCCGCATGCTGTCCGACCTTCCGGCAAAGTAGAGCTACAGAGACAGAAAAGTCATCAGCGACTGCCAGAGGCTTGGGGGGGGAAAGGGGGGCAGGCAGAGCCCCTTGGATTTTAGGGCAGCGAGACGTCTCTGCTGTATTTGCCTTTGTAGCGATGATCCCGTCTTTCGGATTCAGCTGAGCCTGGCACAACACGGGTTTGAACAGCGCGGGGTCCGATTATGCTCAGATTTTTTTTGATAAATGCAGTTCAGTACTGTAAATGTACCTCACGTCTTTCCCTTATGATTTTCTTACTGATGTCGTCTGTCTTCTGGCTTGCCGTATCGTAAGAACACGGCGAATACACGCGGCCCAGGCCATCCGTGTCCAGCTGTGTCGCTGGTCAGGCCTCTAGGCCGCGCGAGGCTGTTAGCAGTTAGGTTTGGGGAGCTCAGGAGTTGCATGTGGGTTTCTGGCTGCACAGGGGCATGGGTGCCCCTCCCCCCAAGTTCCAGGGTCCCCTGCACACAGGTGCGTACACACGCACACGCACGCACACGCCTGAGTGAAAGCAGAGACACAGTGTTTTTGTCTATTTCCTACCGGGATGCGGCTGTTTCGGCCGCTGTGTTCTTGGCACCCAAGCCAGCGTCCAGAACTGAGCAGACACCCAGCACAGAGGCCTGAAGGGCATATTATCCGTTGTCTTGTTCCTTGGTATTTTCCCCCAGACCAGAAGAGTCTGTTGAGTAACAGGGATCCTCCCCGAGGACCACCATCTTGTGTGGCGTGGGAAAGGGGGCGGTCTTGCTCTGGAGTGAGGCCCCCTCCCCACTTGGTCTCATCTGTGTGCTGTCGGGCTGCACGCAGCTGAGCCGTGGTTCCCCGAGACAGATCGGGTTCTGCTGAAGTGTCTGTTCCATGCTACACCTGGTGGTTGTCGTGTCCGGTCATTCATGGCCACGGTTGGCAAAGCGACTTGTCTGCAGGGGGAGATGCGTTGCTGAGTAGTGAGGGATGCGGTCGTCCGTGGGCAGCCCGTGGGCACCCAAGTTCCACCCTGGCCCTGGGGACCTGGGGTTCTGGGCGCGCGCCTGTTCTCAAGGCGCGCATGCTGCGTGGCTGGTCTCCGCCGTGGCGGGCTCACCGCTGGGTGGGGAATCACATGCTTGTCTGCTTGTTGATAACCAGTGACCGTCACGCACTGGGGCAGGGAAATGACGTTCGATGCTCCAGGGTTTTGCTCATGGGCCATCAGTACAGACCACAAGGTCGCACCACGGTGTCTCAGAGGTTCCAGAGCACAGTTTCCTAGACAGTGGAGCCGAGCTCTGCCACACGCTCCTCTACCCACCTGGCTGCGCTCCCTGCAGGCTTGCAGGCTCCTCTTCCCATGCGTGGGTCTGCTCTCCTCCCCGGAAACTGTTTGGACATGATCGGGAGACGCTAAATCCCTCTCTCCCCGTGGCGCCTCTGCTGCTGAGTGGGAATGTCCGTGGTCCCACTGTGTTCACAAGCCCTCCCTGCATTCCTGTTTTGCCATCAGGCCCCATAGGGCCTGGTATGCGACCTGTATGGCTGTCCCACTCTGAGCGAGGCCAAGCGTCACGGTTCCTGGGCTCCATAGCTGTGCACTGTCTGTGGCCAAGTGTGGATCATGTCTGCAGAGCAGGGTGGGCTCCGTGCCTGGTACAGCCCGTGCTGGGGTTGGGAGAACCCCCGGCTGTGGGAGAGATTACTCAGCCTGGCTGCTGTCTTCCCGGCAGGACCCCGAGCAGGGCTCTTCCTTCCCAAAGCACCTGGTCACCCAGGAGTGTGCCCACCTGCTCCGAATGGCATTGAGGGTGTTTGTAGGGGCTCGAGGGGGCTGTTGGGTCAGAGCCTACATGGCGCTGTAAACACTTCCTCTGAGGTCCCTGTGCAGGGACCCTTCATGGAATGGCATCTACTCCTCTTCACCAGATGGTCCCGCTCCTGGAATGAACATCGGAGAGATCAGGGACTATTCGGAAACGTCCTGATGGCCTCCTGGCACTTGGCAGGTGCAGGGGCTGCCCTCTGGGGCCACTCACATGGTGTCCACCCTCCGTGGTCCTGAGAGCTGCCATTCTTTCCCCGCTTCCCTTTTATTCTCTTGTGCATTTTCAAGGCAGCTTCTCCAGAGCTGCTCTGGTCTCGGCCCGACCCCCCCTTGCTCATGTCCCGACCCTTCCCTGCTTCCTTGAGCGGGAAAGCATGCATGCACGTCTGTGCTCCAGACCCCAGTCTCTGCGGACCCGGCCAGCCTGTGCCTGGGGTCCGTAGCCCCAGCCCCGAGCCACAGGCGGTCTGGCCCGAAATCCAGAAACCAAGCCTGGACGTGGTCCGGGCACGAGCAAGCTGGCAAGCCAGGAGCCGCAGTTCTGCCAGAAACGCCAGCTCTGGGCCCCGCTGCACGGCTCAGAGCATGTGGGCAACATCGCCGTGGGGGACACTTGGCCCCTGTGGAGGTGGCGGGAATCTCGTGGGACGCTCTTAGCACACGCGTGTGGGCACACTCGCGGAGCAGAGGGACACAAGGAAGCTCGCGGAGGGAGGGGAGCGGATGTTCCCGTGCTCGTGGGGACGGCTTCGCGGGTGCGCACCTGTGTCCAGACGCGTCAAGGCGAGCACGTGCAGTGCGCTCCGTGTTTGGTATGTCGGTTCCAGCTTGGTAATCCACTTTAGAAGTGCCAGTGTAAGCCGGGCAGGAAGATGAAGAGCAAGGAGACACTAGCGCGACCTCATGCGTCTTTCACTTGGGGCTAAGGTGGTTGAACTTGATGACACTGCTCAGAACTAAGGAACAGAGAGTCAAAATCGGTTCTGAGAACCCCCCCCTCCCGTGTGAGAGGACAGAGCTGTGCTCTCAGGGCCACGACAAGGTGGCGCGGCTTCTGCCCGGCCGGTCCGAGGCGCAGGGACCCACCGAGGATGCAGCCAGACCCCGTGGAACAAGCCTGGCGCGCATGGGTTTCATGCGAAGACTGGGCAGTGGCCTTACTTCCTCGGAATAATCCTATCTTTTGCAAATGAGAAGAGTGGGCTGACTCAGGGCTGAATCTTGGGGAGAACACCCATTTCTGCTGCATGGAAGAGAGAGGCTTCTGGGAGAGGAGGTGACACGTGGTGAAGGAAACGCAAGGTCAGTGCCCCCGCCCTTGAGTAACACCACGCCGTGCACACCCGAAGGGCAGGTGAGTCACTTCTAGTGTGTACATGACAAGGCCCAGGCGGAAAGAGCAGGCGGAAGTTGGGGACACTTGCTGTGGACGGGGCTCAGTGCCCTGGGGAAGAGGGTGCAGCGTGTTATAGGGTTTAGAAGGGTTAAGGGGTAAAAACAAAGACTTGCTCAGAATGAAGACACTAGAAAAGGAAAGAAAACCCAGTATTCCTGATCACCTCAGAGCAGCTGCATACAGAGCATCGTTTCCACATGGGCTCCCAGGCAGGTAGGCGCTGGGGGGATGTAGTAAGTGGCCTCTGGGGCTGGAACATGGCCACCCAGAGAAGCACCCAGACGGGCGGCCACGGCGTCTGACGTGCAGCACCAGGCCCATGACTGTAGGTGCCTGTGTCCTTTGCATTTTCATTGAAAGGTCCCCCAGTGATAGGTCCGTGATCAAAGGAGCGAGACTGATACAAAGCGAAGGTCAAGCAAAGCTTTATTTCTAGCCAAGCATGAGAACCAAACCGACCGGTCGGGGCCGCCTCTTACAGAAAGGGCGACCCCTCCCAGCCTCACAGACTGACTTTTATAGAGCAAGTCCACGTGGTTGGGCCTGGCCACACAGAGGTGGCCAATGAGATTGCGACACACAGAGAAAGCTGCACAGTCAGGCTAGGTCCCACACGGGTGGCCAACTGAATTACAGTTCACCCCAGAGTAGCTATTTGAACTAGCCCATCACCTTGGTCAGAATTGGCGCCCAAAAGGCGGGGCCCACACTCCTTGGTGGCCAGGGAGACAGTATGCGTGCCCCACTGATTGGATGTCCCCACCGGGCCTGACCAGCCCTTGTATTTGGGCTCTGTTACCTGGGACTGATTTCCCAGACTTGCTTTTAAATAGGCCCTTACAGCCATGAGGTCTGGGTGCGAAGACATCACGGATAACATGATAACATGACCACATGACCTATGCACGTGGCCGAGGGAAGGCGTCTCTGGTCTCATGACCTGGCTCCTCTGCCCCCGAGCTCTGGGATGATTCTGGATTCCACCTCCATGCCCACGGGGGAAAGCGGGGCCCACGCCCACTTCTCTTGGCCACTGGCTGGGCGACCTCTTGGCTGAGGGTGGGGAGCAGTGGGCTTTGTCACCAGGAGCTGACGTTCACATGTGTCGTAGAGACAATCTCTTATCTTTCCTGCAAGGTAAAAATTTGTAGCGTTGTTAAAAAGTATAGATTCTACAGTCAGAAAAACATGATTTTAACTAAAAGAAAAATGAGTTGACCAACTCACTCAAGATTTCCAAATCCTCACTTGGTTGTCCCAAAATGCAAGGGTTACTGAGCTCACGGCACGAATTGGGGCAGTGAGAGGGAGCCGTTGGTGGCAGTGCCCAGCCAGGCCTGGGGTCAGGCTGTGGCAGCCAGCGGCTGCTGGGGGTCACGTGATGGAGGAGGGGGAGGAGAGGGATGGTGGTGGTGCTGCTGGCGACCACTGTGAGCCCCCAGGCGGGGTTTATGGGCTGGGCCACGGTACTCCCAGATGCTGATTGTAAGGGCCTGTTTAGCCAAAACGGGTTCATTTCAGTTGAAAAGCCATTTTGTTGTTTATGCTAAAACTTAGACTGACCCTGCGCCCCCCAGGGGACTTACTTAAAAGCAAGTCCGGGAAACCAGTCCCAGGTAACAGAGCCCAAATACAAGGGCGGCTCAGGCCCGGTGGGGACATCCAATCAGTGGGGCGCGCATACTGTCTCCCGGGCTACCAAGGAGTGTGGACCCCACCTTTTGGGCGCCAATTCTGACCAAGGTGATGGGCTAGTTCAGATATCTACTAAGGTAAATTGTAATTCAGTTGGCCACCCGTGTGGGACCTAGCCTGACTGTGCAGCTTTCTCTGTGTGTCGCAATCTCATTGGCCACCTGTGTGTGGCCAGGCCCAACCACATGGCCCTTGCCCTTTAAACATTAGTCGGTAAGGCAGGGAGGGGTCTCCCTCTCTGTAAGAGACAGCCCTGGCCAGTCAGTTTGATTCTCAGTGCTTGGCGGGAAATAAAGCTTTGCTTGACCTTCGCTTTGTATCAGTCTCGCTCCTTTGATTATGGACCCAACACTGACCACAAAGCTCTCCTTGCCCTCGGCCCCCTGGGAAGAAGTGTGTAGCACAGGAGATGGGGCACACCAAGACTCGAAGCTTCTCTCTCAAACCTTGAATAGCCGAGTTTTGCCACCGTCTCCTGGATGGAAAAGAAAGCGGATCTCTAAGCACCCACGCCTCTGCTAGAAAATAGGGGCATGCCTGAGGTGGCCGCGCTGGCCGGGGCCTGGGCAGGACCCACGGGCCCTGGGACCCTCCCCCGGGGCCTTCTGACGTATGTGTGTGTCTGCACAGAGCCAGCCGCACTTTGCCCTCTGGTCATCGGACGCCAGGAACCCAGCTAGCTGCGTTATGCCCACCTAGTCGGCCTTGTGAAGTGATTGGCCAATCGGGCAGCAAGTCGAGGGGCCTCCGGGAGACGGACAAAGTGGAAGGTTTTCCCGAGACAGAGGGTGGGGGCTGGAGGGTTTCTAGCAAGAGGAGTGGACTGTTCCGGGGTGGGGTGCCGCCCCTCATGGGAAGAGCTAGGAGGGTGACCTCATCCTTCTCCGGGGGATGGCGGGACCGACGGGGCAGGCCCGGTGGGCTGCTGGATGCCTGGCTGCGCTCCTGGGGGGGCCGAGCCTGTGGCTGGAAGAGGTGCAGAGCCCCAGCCCCAGCGCGGGAGTCGCTGTAGGAGCCCTGTTAGCACGGGCCCTGCCGGAAGACAAGTGCACAGCCCTGGGACCAGGCATTCAGCACTCCCTCCCTCTGGGGTTAGCTTCCTTTTGCTTTGATTCTACCCTCCTCACCTTTGCATTGCCTTACTTAGAGGAATTTGGGGGGGAAATGAGGAAAATAACACAACCTTTCCTGAATGGGAATGTAAATTTGCTCTCGCTTTCTTTTACAAAATTATTTGCATTTAAATGTTAACAGTAATCCTAGAGAACAAGGTTTTCCTGAAGTTACCATATTTCCATTGTATGGCTAACCTTACATAGGGGGGTCTTTACGACAATGGATGTGACCTCCTAGAGAACCAGAGACTTCCTCCTTAGAGTCCCTGCGGCAGGAAGTGGGGGGGTCCCTGTCTATTGCTAACATGACACCCGACTCTGGAAGAATCATGTTAATTTGAACGAAGAGGCCTGTTCATTTGCACATCTGTTCACCTGCTCATTCATTAAAACGAACAAGTTAGTTGCAGACCCTTTTGGTGTCGGGCCTGGGAACACGGCTCAGCCCCAGTCTGTGGAACAAGCCTGGAGACCCGCCATGGCCTGGGGATGCAGGAGCCTTGGTGGTGGCCAGCAGGGCCATGGGACATAGCGCTAGTCTGGGGAGATGCATCATCTCCAGGGTGGTGCCCATGAGTTCCTGGTGTCTTTCTGAGTGACCCCTGGGCATTCAGGGGCAGCGGCTGCTGTGACCGAGCTCACATGAGCTCACTCTTCACACGGAAACTGCCCCAGCTGAGCTGTTGTTGCACAAAGGAAACTCTGCAGCAAAGACAGTCTGAAGCCGTGACCCCCGGGCAAGGGTGATGGTCACTTTATTCAGGGTTGGGATGAATATTCTGAAAGGGGAGCCTCATCGTTGTATGTAGAGGCAGGCATCCTTCTCGAGGCCACCAGCCCATGGTCCCCATGCACAAGCGCTAGTCAGGAGTCCCGCTGGGGCGGTCCGGGTGGGCTGCAGGCCTTGTCAGGGCCATCACTCCCTTGAAGGTGGCTTTAGATTCCCCTGTCCTGAGTTAAGAGAGAAGCTGGCAAGAAGAGCTTAAGAAGAAATGTGGGACCCAGGTGGTGAGGACCAGCAGGTGGGTGTGGGTGGTCAGGTCTTGGGGTCGGGCGGGTGGCACAGCTTCCCCATCATGCCTCCTCCTGCTCTCTTTCCCTGACTGCTCTCCGAAGCTCACTGGGTCTGCTCACTGCCCTGAGAAGGAAAGGCTCATGAAGACAAAATCTCAGGTCATTTTCTCTCTCACAACAAACTGGAAGATGCCTTTGGCTCACTGTATGGGCAGGAAGACCACTGAGCCAAGAACACGGTGGACAGAAAGCAGCAGAGAGGCAAACGGAAGGCTAAACACACGAATGGAGATTTGTTCAGGATTCACGGTGTGAATCTCTTCCGGGATAAAAATGCCTTCTGACCAGTTCTTTCCAGCACGTCTGACTGTGGAC
>ML111084.1:23250-33791 GCA_003697995.1 Taxidea taxus jeffersonii
CCAAAAGGCGGGGCCCACACTCCTTGGTGGCCAGGGAGACAGTATGCGTGCCCCACTGATTGGATGTCCCCACCGGGCCTGACCAGCCCTTGTATTTGGGCTCTGTTACCTGGGACTGTTTTCCCAGACTTGCTTTTAAATAGGCCCTTACAGCCATGAGGTCTGGGTGCGAAGACATCACGGATAACATGATAACATGACCACATGACCTATGCACGTGGCCGAGGGAAGGCGTCTCTGGTCTCGTGACCTGGCTCCTCTGCCCCCGAGCTCTGGGATGATTCTGGATTCCACCTCCATGCCCACGGGGGAAAGCGGGGCCCACGCCCACTTCTCTTGGCCGCTGGCTGGGCGACCTCTCGGCTGAGGGTGGGGAGCAGCGGGCTTTGTCACCAGGAGCTGACGTTCACATGTGTCGTAGAGACAATCTCTTATCTTTCCTGCAAGGTAAAAATTTGTAGCGTTGTTAAAAAGTATAGATTCTACAGTCAGAAAAACATGATTTTAACTAAAAGAAAAATGAGTTGACCAACTCACTCAAGATTTCCAAATCCTCACTTGGTCGTCCCAAAATGCAAGTGTTACTGAGCTCACGGCACGAATTGGGGCAGTGAGAGGGAGCCGTGGGTGGCAGTGCCCAGCCAGGCCTGGGGTCAGGCTGTGGCAGCCAGCGGCTGCTGGGGGTCACGTGATGGAGGAGGGGGAGGAGGGGGATGGTGGTGGTGCTGCTGGCGACCACTGTGAGCCCCCAGGCGGGGTTTATGGGCTGGGCCACGGTACTCCCAGATGCTGACTGTAAGGGCCTGTTTAGCCAAAATGGGTTCATTTCAGTTAAAAAGCCATTTTGTTGTTTATGCTAAAACTTAGACTGACCCTGCACCCCCCAGGGGACTTACTTAAAAGCAAGTCCGGGAAACCAGTCCCAGGTAACAGAGCCCAAATACAAGGGCGGCTCAGGCCCGGTGGGGACATCCAATCAGTGGGGCGCGCATACTGTCTCCTGGGCTACCAAGGAGTGTGGACCCCACCTTTTGGGCGCCAATTCTGACCAAGGTGATGGGCTGGTTCAGATATCTACTAGGGTAAATTGTAATTCAGTTGGCCACCCGTGTGGGACCTAGCCTGACTGTGCAGCTTTCTCTGTGTGTCGCAATCTCATTGGCCACCTGTGTGTGGCCAGGCCCAACCACATGGCCCTTGCCCTTTAAACGTTAGTCGGTAAGGCAGGGAGGGGTCTCCCTCTCTGTAAGAGACAGCCCTGGCCAGTCAGTTTGATTCTCAGTGCTTGGCGGGAAATAAAGCTTGGCTTGACCTTCGCTTTGTATCAGTCTCGCTCCTTTGATTATGGACCCAACACTGACCACAAAGCTCTCCTTGCCCTCGGCCCCCTGGGAAGAAGTGTGTAGCACAGGAGATGGGGCACACCAAGACTCGAAGCTTCTCTCTCAAACCTTGAATAGCCGAGTTTTGCCACCGTCTCCTGGATGGAAAAGAAAGCGGATCTCTAAGCACCCACACCTCTGCTAGAAAACAGGGGCATGCCCGAGGTGGCCGCGCTGGCCGGGGCCTGGGCAGGACCCACGGGCCCTGGGACCCTCCCCCGGGGCCTTCTGACGTATGTGTGTGTCTGCACAGAGCCAGCCGCACTTTGCCCTCTGGTCATCGGACGCCAGGAACCTAGCTAGCTGCGTTATGCCCACCTAGTCGGCCTTGTGAAGTGATTGGCCAATCGGGCAGCAAGTCGAGGGGCCTCCGGGAGACGGACAAAGTGGAAGGTTTTCCCGAGACAGAGGGTGGGGGCTGGAGGGTTTCTAGCAAGAGGAGTGGACTGTTCCGGGGTGGGGTGCCGCCCCTCATGGGAAGAGCTAGGAGGGTGACCTCATCCTTCTCCGGGGGATGGCGGGACCGACGGGGCAGGCCCGGTGGGCTGCTGGATGCCTGGCTGCGCTCCTGGGGGGGCCGAGCCTGTGGCTGGAAGAGGTGCAGAGCCCCAGCCCCAGCGCGGGAGTCGCTGTAGGAGCCCTGTTAGCACGGGCCCTGCCGGCAGACAAGCGCACAGCCCTGGGACCAGGCATTCAGCACTCCCTCCCTCTGGGGTTAGCTTCCTTTTGCTTTGATTCTACCCTCCTCACCTTTGCATTGCCTTACTTAGAGGAATTTGGGGGGGAAATGAGGAAAATAACACAACCTTTCCTGAATGGGAATGTAAATTTGCTCTCGCTTTCTTTTACAAAATTATTTGCATTTAAATGTTAACAGTGCTCCTAGAGAACAATGTTTTCCTGAAGTTACCATATTTCCATTGTATGCCTAACCTTACATAGGGGGGTCTTTACGACAATGGATGTGACCTCCTAGAGAACCAGAGACTTCCTCCTTAGAGTCCCTGCGGCAGGAAGTGGGGGGTCCCTGTCTATTGCTAACATGACACCCGACTCTGGAAGAATCATGTTAATTTGAACGAAGAGGCCTGTTCATTTGCACATCTGTTCACCTGCTCATTCATTAAAACGAACAAGTTAGTTGCAGACCCTTTTGGTGTCGGGCCTGGGAACACGGCTCAGCCCCAGTCTGTGGAACAAGCCTGGAGACCCGCCATGGCCTGGGGATGCAGGAGCCTTGGTGGTGGCCAGCAGGGCCATGGGACATAGCGCTAGTCTGGGGAGATGCATCATCTCCAGGGTGGTGCCCATGAGTTCCTGGTGTCTTTCTGAGTGACCCCTGGGCATTCAGGGGCAGCGGCTGCTGTGACCGAACTCACATGAGCTCACTCTTCACACGGAAACTGCCCCAGCTGAGCTGTTGTTGCACAAAGGAAACTCTGCAGCAAAGACAGTCTGAAGCCGTGACCCCCGGGCAAGGGTGATGGTCACTTTATTCAGGGTTGGGATGAATATTCTGAAAGGGGAGCCTCATCGTTGTATGTAGGGGCAGGCATCCTTCTCGAGGCCACCAGCCCATGGTCCCCATGCACAAGCGCTAGTCAGGAGTCCCGCTGGGGCGGTCCGGGTGGGCTGCAGGCCTTGTCAGGGCCATCACTCCCTTGAAGGTGGCTTTAGATTCCCCTGTCCTGAGTTAAGAGAGAAGCTGGCAAGAAGAGCTTAAGAAGAAATGTGGGACCCAGGTGGTGAGGACCAGCAGGTGGGTGTGGGTGGTCAGGTCTTGGGGTCGGGCGGGTGGCACAGCTTCCCCATCATGCCCCCTCCTGCTCTCTTTCCCTGACTGCTCTCCGAAGCTCACTGGGTCTGCTCACTGCCCTGAGAAGGAAAGGCTCATGAAGACAAAATCTCAGGTCATTTTCTCTCTCACAACAAACTGGAAGATGCCTTTGGCTCACTGTATGGGCAGGAAGACCACTGAGCCAAGAACACGGTGGACAGAAAGCAGCAGAGAGGCAAACGGAAGGCTAAACACACGAATGGAGATTTGTTCAGGATTCACGGTGTGAATCTCTTCCGGGATAAAAATGCCTTCTGACCAGTTCTTTCCAGCACGTCTGACTGTGGACTGGCCACACTGCATGCCTAGACCTTGCCTCATGGTGCCCCTTGCTAATACCAGCACGGGGGGCGCTTCGTGTCCCAGCACTGGGGGCTCTGCAGGTGGGGGTGTGGGCTGCCCGGGGCACACCTCCAGGGGGAGCTGGGCACACAGACGGCGGTATTGATGTGCCAGGGTCTCGAGACCCCCCGATGAGACCACCACGGAGACACGGAGCCGAATGCAAGCGCAAGGCTTCTTTATTGAGAGCGTGCCTGGGCACGGACCCCCGTCCAACACACTGGCGCAGCGGGTGGAGGAGGCAGGGTGCCATATCCCTTATGAGTGCAGCTTATAAAGGCAAAAACCACAAAGTATCACACGCAAAACCACATGCATAGGTGACCTTTAACAGGATTGGTGCTGGGGTTGCTTAAGCTGTGCTGTTCAGCAGGGATTGGCTACTTTGTCTATGGGATATTTTTTGAAAGTTGTTTGTCCTGAAAGTTGTCCTGAAAGTCCAACGGTTGCCGTTGCTGTTGCTCAACTGATTACCGGGGTGGGCCAGGGGCCTCTTACCTGGTAAGGCCAGCTTGTGGGGCGGGAGGTTACACAAAATGGAACCTTCTTTCTAAGATGGAGTCGCTTCGGTTCTACAGTATGACTGGTGCCGGCAGGAGGGGCAGCGCCGCCTGCCCGGTGCCTGGCCCCGTCCTGAGCATCCCTGGTTGGGAACTAACAGCACATCAGGTCTCTTTCGCCTGCTAAGCCTGGGTGTTAGAGGCATTAGGGCCTTCGCATCATGAGCACAATGAACCTAGCGCCGGGGCTGCCTGCGGTCAGCCTCAGCTTTCAGACCTCAGGTTTCAGGGGTTTGAAAAGGAGATGTTGGGGCTGAGTAACAGATGAGTCTTTGGTTCCTGCCATTGTTTCTGCAGGTGTCCGGGTAGGTAGGCTGACTTGAAGGCTTACGGGAAGTCGTTCAGCTTGCCATTACTTCCGTGTGGACAAGGGGAACAGCATCACCCCCTCGAGGGAGTCCGTGAGGCTGAATTATGTGCAGTTCCTGCTGGTTCGCGTGTGGATGGGCCTTTACGGAGGGCACTTACATGTGCAACAGCAGGAAACTTGACACATGTGATTTCTGTTCTCAGTTCTCAGGAACCTAAATGAGTGAATCTATTTAAAACATACCACAGCCTTCCTAGAAGTGGGCTCTGCTCTTCTCTCTGTTTTCACGTGTGCACACTTATTCATGCACACACACTTATCCACGCGTGCACACTTACCCACGTGCGCACTTATCCACACGGGCGCACTTATTCAACAAATGGGAATCAGAAGCTTGTGTCTGCTTGCACTGTGTGAGATGTTGTTGGGTTTATTGAAGGAAACAGGCCTGCCTCACACTCTGTGCAAAAATTATCTCAAAGTGGACCAAAGACCTAAATCTAAAAGAAAAAGTGATAAAACTCTTGTAAGGAATTGTAGATGTAAATCTTTGGGCCTTGCATTAGGCAGCGCTTTCCTAAATATGACACCACAAGCACTGGGACAGATGACACCAAAGAGAAAAAAAAATTTTTTTCAGAATTAAAAATCTTCTGTGCTTCAGAGATGCCATCTATCAGGAAAGTGGAACTAACTCACAGAGTGTAGGAAACACTTGCAGAAGATCTACCTTGTAAGACTATCGTATCCTGAGCATATAAAGCCCTCACAAGACTCAACAGTGAGACCACCTGATGTAAAAGTGCACAGAGAATTGAATACACATTTCTCCAAAAGAAGGTACAGAAACGGCCAGTAAGCACATGAAAAATCCAAATGAAAACCACAGGGAGGTGGGCCTCACACCCATCAGCATGACGGTAATCATACACACAGACGGCAACACAGGGACCAGGACGAGAAGGGACCAGGGCCTCACCCACATTCTGACCAGACCGTGAAATGGTGCAGGCTCTTGGGAAAGCAGTTAGACACGGAGTTAGTATGACTGGGCCACTTCAGTTCCTGTACACACACAAGAGAATTGAAAACATGTCCATGCCCACATGTGAACACAAATATTCACAGCAGTGTTCTCTATAACAGCCCCAAAGTGGGAACAACTCAGATACCCATCAACAGATGAACAGATGAATAAAATGAAAGAATGAAATACTACGCAGCCAAAGAAGGAATGAGGTAGTGACTCATGCTACACTGGGGATAGACCTTGGAAATCTTATGCTAAGATAAAGGAAGCCAAACCCAAAAGTCCACAAACTGTGTGATTCCATTTAGATGAGAGAGGCAAACCCAATAATAGGGGAAGTAGACCCACAGGTGTCAGGGTCTGGGGGAGGTCGGGATGAGGGGGAGCGAGTGATAGGTGCAGAGTTTATGGATGGGGCAAGGCAGACGTACTGGATTTCCCTGGTGAGCTCGTTGGCGTAGCTTTGCTGCCAGATATACCAAAACCACTGAATCGTATTCAAAAAATCTCAACAAACTAACCAAAGGCCAAGCAAAGGGAGTGAGATCTGAAATTCACACAGTCTCAAGAGCCTGCAGTCCAGTGGGGAAGCCGGGGACCCCTCAGTCACCTGCAAACAGGATCCATCCCACAGGAAAGTCATGAGGGAAGAGCAAGAGATCAAGATGAGGGACGCATTGTACCCACTTTGGAAACGTAAGGAAAAGAGGCTGCTGGAGATGGGCCTCCAGGAACCTGGAGACTTTGATTAGAGGAGCTGTCAGGAGCTGTCAGGGTGATCATTCTAGAATGTCAGCCCAGTCTTTGGGAGCTCTGCTATGAGCCAAGCCTTGTGAGGACATGTGTCATCTCCAGAAGGTTGTTTTCCCGAAGTAGAAACCCTAATAGAGCTTCAGATGAGCACCCTCCCTTTGTGTGGGGGGATCCTGAGTCTCAGGGTTAAGCCACCAGCCAACAGGTGACAAGGACCTGAATACAGTGGGTCTGATCTCAGAGTCATTTTCCCCGCTACCGTGCTCCTCTCTTACCCAAATACATTGGGAAAATATGGAACTCACAGCCCTGTTGGAAGGATTCCATAGAAGTGCTGGTAATAGATACAAAGTAGAACCTGTTTTTTAAATTTCTGGGATCCCATGAGTCAGTGACAGAATACGTATTTACGGGAGACTATTTAAACATGTCACAGTGGCTCGTTTAAAGTATAAGCACCCAGTCCCCTTAGGTGTAGACACGGTAACATCCAGAGGTGTACACAAAATTAGGTTTTATTTGTTTATTCATTTATTGTTATGTTCTGTTAGCCAGTGTATACACATCGCTAGTTTTCCATGTCATGTTCGGTGATTCATTAGTTGTGTATAACTCCTAGCGCCCATCCCAACACATGAATATTCAACTTTTTGTTTAAGAAATTAAATGCCTTTTGTATGCACCAGCATTTTCCAGGAGAGCTACGTTTAATTCTTCTGGCACATTTTCATTTTACAGCGCATTTAATTTTGTTAGATTGTTCTTACGCAGAAATACTTTGTAACCAGATTGTTATTGAAGGTCGTCTTTATAGATCACTCTTTTCTGCAATCCGGATATGTGTATTTCATAGAACCCTTCTGTCAGCAACTCTGCATACAGTATCAGCTTGATGTGTGAGTTCACCTGGTGGCTCAGAAAAATCAAATGGGGAGGGGATGAATACTGCTGACCTGGTACAAGAATCCGTGCTGTGTGCTCGTCGTCAGAAGTCTTACAGGCAAACATGCACTCATGGGCCATCTGTCAGCCCAGGCTTGACCAGGCGGCTCCTGGAGAAGCCAAGGTGAGGCGTGGTGACCCTCGGTGGTTCATCCTGCTGCCGGTTCTGGGGGCACATCAACAAGGTGGGCTAACCCCAGGCCATTTACTAACCATACTGTGAATATCACCCCTGGGGTGGTTGTTCTTGGAGGTGGTCCTGGGATGAAGTGCTCTTAGAGATGCATCCTAAGAAGATGCACAGTTCGTGGGCATCTGGTAGATTCCTTACCGTTGCGTTTCAGGGAGAGCCAAAAACCGGTGGGTGTGGTGCAGATTACCTCAGCCTGCGGGTGAGGTGACCAAGGTCATGAGCTCCAGGTTAATCCCAGACTGGGGTGCTATCTTGGATATGCTTTCCTCCAACGCAGTGAATCACTGGGCACCACAATACAGGTTTAAACGTGTGACATGGAGGGTCCCCTGATTCTGTTTGAATTAAACAATTAGTGTTCTTAGTGGTTGAACTACTGTGCTGCTATGAAATGATGATGTGGTGGGTCAGCAAACTTTTTCTACGAATGGCTGGATGGTTAATATGTCAGTTTTGCAGGCCACACGGTCCCTGATACAGTGCAAAAAAGCCATGGAAAATGCATGAATGAATGATGTGTTCCAATAAAACTTTATTAGAAAAAGACAGTGGGCCAGATTTGGCCCATAGGATGTCATGGCTTGCCAGTCTGGTGTACTATGGTATAGAGTTTATGTATACTCCTTATGTACTCTTTGCTTTTCTGTGTTGTCGCATTATAAATACATTTGTTGTGACCTGTGTTATATAGTAAAGGCTAAACATGTACCAGTTATTGAACTACTTCCTATGCAACAAAGTCATCTGTAGAAGGGAAAATATCCTTTGATAGTTTCACATTTTAGTTTTGATATAGTTAGCAGGAGAAGCCACAAGAAAAATTTTAATTTAAGCTCAAATGTACATTTTGTGGATGAACTAGTAATCTCGCTATTAGCAATAATCACATAATGAAACCGTCACAGGTCCTTCCACCTCAGCCAGTTAGAAAACACACTTTAACTCTCCTTCCTTATGCTTAAGTACCCACTTACCCATCAGAAACCTTCTGGAACCACATTACTGTCCACTTTGGGGGTTTAGCCCACAGTGGCTGAGCTAATGCTGTCTTTAGCGGGAGAAAGAGTGTCACCCGTGTCCTTGGTCCTCACGAGGGACAGAAATGGACACACCCGCAGCCGCAGGATGAGGGCGTGGGGGTGCGGGCCCCGCTGCTGGCGCTGTATGTGCAGGCGGGGCTCCGGCCAAGGGTCCGGGGCCCGCCAGCCGAGGGCCCACAGCCACGTGGGACTTGTGTTCGAGGAAGAGACAGGTGGCGGCGGCGAACGTGCGAAGCTGTCCAGAACAGCGGTAGAGTGGACGCTCTCCCAGAGGAAGCAGCTGGCAGGATGGGAGCGGGGTCCTTGCTGCGGGCAGCGCTCTGTGTGGGGTCTGGGGAAAGCCCTCCTCAGGACGCAGATGGGGCCGAAGGCTGGCAGGTGAGGAGGGCTGCCCCGCACGGGAGCCTGCCTTGCCGGGGGCTCAGAGGCGCGTTGTGAGCGGCGTGACCTCTGGGCGGGCGTGCGCGGGGATGGTCCCGGGCTTGGCTGAGCCGTGGGGACTGCAGGCTGGGCCACGGGGCAGGGGGTCGGTTCCCCAGACAAGAGCCCGTTCGTGGTCCGGCTTCCACCTGGTGGCGCGGCAAGGGGGCCCCGCAGAGCGGGTCTGCTCAGATGCTGCCTTGGAGCCGCGGGGTCGGGAGCCACCGCGGGCCTGGCCCGATTCGGTGGCAAGGCCGGGTGACACAGGAAGGCCTGAGAGCTGGGCTGTGGGGAATGAATGGCCGTTTGCACGGCGAGGCTGGGGACGGCAATTCTGAAGTAAGAAGTCAGGCGGCCTCGGGGGCGTTTTCCCCAAGCCCACTTGATCCGTGGACGGTCGTTTGCGAATTGTCATTTCAGAGTTCCGTTTGGGCCTCGTCAGCCTCTTCACTGACCGCGGGCGCGGGCGGGGGCACAAAAGAGAAGGGGCAGCGGAAACGCAGCCTCCCGAGTGCTGAGCAGCTCGCTTACCTTTAGTGCCGCGCGAGCTGCCGCCGGTTCCGTCCGGCTTTGCCTGCGTGAGATCGTGCCGGTGAGACGGGCACCGGAGAGGAGCGCACGCTGGGCACACACACGGGCACACACGTGCACACGCCTCCACCTGAGCACTGAGGAGAAAGGGTGAGGCGGCGACCTTGCGCGGAAGGGCGCCCTGCCCGCCTTGGGTGGGATGGACCCCACGGGGGGACACTCACCCGCTCCCCGGGGACTGCCGGCTGCTGATCAGCCATCAGAACTGACTCCGCATGGCCCAGGGCCCCAGGCGAACAAAAGTAGTCATTGCCCATAAATCACAGTGAAGCATCAAGGATCCCGCCCGCGCCGCGGTCCGGAGCAACGAGGAAGGACGCTCTTACCAGGCAGGACAGTCCAAGGGTCCGCAGGCCGACTCCTGCCCCTTTCTCTGGGGCACCCACTTTGGGCGCCTGCACCTGGGAATTCACCCTCTCCTGAGCACTGGCCTCAGTCCCCACTTGTTAACCCTCGAGGGGAACGGGGTGAGGATCCCTGCACCGGGTGTTTCTAGGAGCAGCCTGCGCGTGAGGAGGGGCGGCACACGTCTCTCCGCACACTGCATAAAATGGTGGGCTTCAGCCTCCCAAGAAGCCCGCGGCCCAGGATGTGTGTTCTGGCTCCGCGGGACAGGGCTGTGAGTTCACGCACACCACCCTGCTGTCACGGCTACCATTTCCCTGCGCACGGGCGTCTGGCGTTCCCTGTGGGCGGTGGCAGGAGGGGACAAATGTGGCAGCCACAGACTGACCTCGTGTCTAGAGATGTTTCTCGGAGGTTTTGGCTCACGCCCTCATGAACAGGATCCCGTGCTGATCCTAGTAGACGGCTCCTGCAGAAGGCACGTTTCACGGGGAAACACTCGTCATGCGACGTTACAAGTGCTCACACCCTATGTCCGGTGGGGCCAATGATGGGGAGGAACACGGAGTTTCCTGCGATGGTGTTTGCTCTCCTCTGGTCAAGGCTGCACACTTCTTTATTTCACATGAGAGAAGCTCGTTTGTTTGCTGGGGCTGCCCTGACAAAGAGCCAGGTGCCAAGAGCTGAACGTGCCCCACCCCCTCCGTTTGCATGTTGAAATCCTAACCCCAATGTGGTAGTCTAAGGCAGTGGGGCCTTTGGGATGTGAAGAGGTCATGAGGGTGGGTGGGATGCC
>ML111085.1:0-49029 GCA_003697995.1 Taxidea taxus jeffersonii
TGTGTTTTCTATCAAGTGGCTAAGATCTGTACTTGTGCTGTACAGGAGGGAGCCACTAAGCCACATGTGGTTATTGAGCATTTCAAATGTAGCTCGTCTGAACTGATACATGCTCTAAGTGTAAGATAACACTGGATTGTGAAGCAGGTATAATATCTCATTAATATTTTTTCATATTGGGGACGCCTGGGTGGCTCAGTTGGTTAAGCGGCTGCCTTCGGCTCAGGTCATGATCCCAGCGTCCTGGGATCGAGTCCCACATCGGGCTCCTTGCTCGGCAGGGAGCCTGCTTCTCCCTCTGCCTCTGCCTGCCTCTCTGTCTGCCTGTGCTCTCTCTCCCTCTCTAACTAATAAATAAATAAAATCTTTAAAAAAAAAAATATTTTTTCATATTGATTACATGCTAAAATAATATTTCTGCTGATTTTTTAAATGTTTTTGGCTATATCGGATTACATATAATTAAGATTATATAATTAAGATTAATTTCAGGGTACCTGGCTGGCTCAGTCGGTTAAGCGTCCACCTTCAGCTCAGATCATGATCTTAGGGTCTTGGCATCAGCGCACATAGGGATCCCTGCTCAGAGGGGCGTCTGCTTTTCCCTCTCATTCCCTCACTCATGCTCTCTCTTGCTCACTCTCTGAAATAAATAAAATCTTTTTAAAAAAAGATTAATTTCATTTTTTTAATGTGGCTACTAGAGATTTAAAATTACACATATGGTTTGCTCTTGGGGCTAACATATTCCTATTGGGAAAGAACTGTACTAGAAGCTTGATCAGATTGAGGTTCTATTTTTTTGGCAGGAATTCATGGGTAGTTTTTAGACTTCCTATAGGAACACATCAGGACATACAGAATGTCTGGTTGTCTTTTTGTGATTTTTAAGAATTAAAGGTTCAAGTGTTGACAGCATAATTTCTCCTTTATAGTTTCCTATCAGACTTTTTCATTTAATGGGTTTACCAGCTATAGATAAGCATCACCTGTATCTATTGTTCTATTAGGGATTCTGAAATGGTGATATTCTCATTCTCATATTCCTTCTTTATTAGCTGGAAGAATTTTTCTTCAAGTATGTGATTATTATTATCATCCTGAAATATAGTTCATTCAGTAGAGACAAGATAAATGCTTGCTTGATTCTTTGCCTTTACTCACTAGTTTTCAGAATGATTTGGTGTCCTAGTAACCTAAACACGACCAATTAATTTGTTGTTATTTACTGTTTTGTTTGGTTTTGTATTATTATAGACTCATTGTAATCATTATTCTTTTTGCTATTTAAATTATACATCCTTTGGGCAGTGGGAGCCTTTTCAAGTATGTTCCTCTAGTTTTTTGACCAACTATTAGTCTCTAATAGCTTCTAGCTTCCTGGCATTCTGGCAAGACAAGATGTTCCAGGCTCCTCTTGTACATTTCCTTCCCCAGACCTTGAATCAGGCAATTCTTCAACAAGCCTTGGTTTTAGAAGGAAATGGCATTTCGAGACCAATTAGGGGTGCTAGGGGTGCTTACTACCACTGGGTTAGTCCTTGCTTCTAGGCTTTTTTGTAAGATAGAGCTAGGAAATTGATTTTTTAAATTATTTTTATTAACATATAATGTATTATTTGCCCCAGGGGTACAGATCTGTGAATCATCATGATTTTTTTTTGAAAAAGGAAAATACATTAGGGATTCATATTAATAAATTAATTCAAAAGCAGGGGAAGTGGGAGAGGGAGAGGCAGGCTTCCCGACAAGCAGGGAGCCCGATGCAGGGCTCCATCCCAGGACCCTGGGATCATGACTTGAACCAAAGGCAGACATTTAACAATTGAGCCATCCAGGCACTCCACAGCATTTATATAATTTATTTGCTCTACTTCAGTATATGTGTGTTTCAAAATAATGCTGATATTTTTCATAATATGATTATTGAATTCAGATTAAGATTTCTTTGCAGTTTCCTTTTCACCCTTAGGTTGTATCCCATTAGGTGTACAGTCATAATACAGTGTTACACGGTCATTTGAAATCTTTTCTATGTGTTTAAGCTTACCAATTTCATATTCAGTTAAAGAATAAACTGTAGAACAAGCCAATCTGAAAGAAGTCTTGGGTCCATCCCTGTCCCCTCAACCCTATTACCTCCCACTTCTTAGATAACCATTTTTTAACTTATATATATATTTGTATTCACCTCGGAAAAAAAGGGTAGCACACTGTAAACACTTTGCTCTTTTCACTTAACAATATCCAGGTGCCTGGGTGGCTCAGTGGGTTAAAGCCTCTGCCTTTGGCTCAGGTCATAATCCCAGGGTACTGGGATCAAGTCCCGCATCGGGCTCTCTGCTCAGCAGGGAGCCTGCTTCCCTTCCTCTCTCTGCCTGCCTCTCTGCCTGCTTGTGATCTCTGTCTGTCAAATAAATAAATAAAATCTTTAAAAAAAAAAACAAAACCCAATATCCTAGAGCTCACTGCATGGCTGTATGTAGACATCTTCCTTGTTCCTTTTTGCAGCTGCATAGTGCTGCCTATGCCCCTCCACATTATTTAAATCCTTTTAATCAGAACTGATGTCTCCACCTAGGCACTTTATTTCCAGGCCTCATGAGGGATAAATTGCAAGGCAGAGAGAGGTGAGAAAGACAATCTGCATCTCTTTTTACTTTTTCAGTTTTTGAATAATTTCTTTAAAGATTTTATTTATTTGACAGAGATCACAAGTAGGCAGAGAAGCAGGTGGGGGCAGGGGGGGAAGCAGGCTCCCTGCTGAGCAGAGAGCCCTATTCGGGGCTTGATCCTGGGACCCTGAGATCACTACCCGAGCTGAAGACAGGCCCAACCCACTGAGCCACCCAGGCGCTCCCGGTTTTTGAATAATTTTAGATTTACCAAAACAAAGTTGCCAAAATTAAATAACACAGCATTCCTTCACCCAACTTCCATATTACTAGTATCTTGTAAAACCATAATAAAATTATCTAAATCAGGAAATTAACATTGGTATAATACCAAGACAACAACAATAACATTGGTATAATACTATTAACTAATCTATAGACCTTGTGTGAATTTCACCAGTAGTCCCACTAATGTCCTTTTTTTGGTCCAGCATCCTATATTACATTTAGTTGTCATGTTCTCATAGTTTCATTTTTTGTCATCTGTGACTTCAGCACCTTCGAAGAGTACTGTCCTATTTGGTTTTTGGTTTGTTGTTGTTGTTGTTTTGCAGATTGTCTGTGAATTTGGGTTTATTCAGTGTTTTCTCAAGATTAGATTGAAGTAGAATTTGGGTTTATTCAGTGTTTTCTCAAGATTAGATTGAAGTAAAGAATTTTGAGCAAGAACACCACATAAATTGTACCCTCAGTGAATCATATAGGTGGTACATCAAGTCAGTATGTCTTATTACTGGTGATGTTAACTTTGATCACTTAGTTAAGATGATTTGTGCTAAGTTTCTCCACTGTAATGTTAACCATTTCCCCTTTGTAATAAATATCTTGGGGCACCTGGGTTGGTTGGGCATCTGCCTTTGGCTCAGGTCATGACCCCCACATCCTGGGATCATGCCCTGTGGCGGGCTCCCCTCTCATCAGGGAGTCTGCTTCTCCCTCTGCTCCTCCCCCTGCTCATGCTCTCTCACTTGCTCTGCATGTTCTCTCTCTCTTATAAATAAATAGGTGAATAAATAAATGACTTAATGGAAGATAGTCTGAAATTATGCAGATATCCTATTTACATCACATTTTTGCTGCCTAATTTTAGCATCTGTTGATGATTATTTTTTTTTTTTTAAGATTTTTTATTTATTTATTTGTTAGAGAGAGAGCGAGCACAGGCAGACAGAATGGCAGGCAGAGGCAGAGGGAGAAGCAGGCTCCCTGCCAAGCAAGGAGCCCGATGTGGAACTCCATCCCAGGACGCTGGGATCATGACCTGAGCCTAAGGCAGCTGCTTAACCAACTAGCCACCCAGGCGTCCCTCTGTTGATGATTCTTAACCTGGAACAATCATTACTATGATGTTTACCTGGTGATATTTCCTGTTCCTATCATCCTTTTTACATTAATTAGTTGGAATTCTGCTATAAGACAGAGCTGTCCTTTCCCTACAATTAATTTATTAGATTTTTTATAACAGTAAGTGGTATTTCTTTTATTTGCTAGATTATAATGCATTTTTATTATTTGTTTCATTGCTCAGATTGTTCTCAAAATCTGATAAGGATTAGTGGCCACACTTGGATCTGAGTATGTAAGGGGCAAGTATAACTCAGGCCAAGGGTTTGGTTACCTGTTTGTCCCTTTTGGAGAACTATCCCAGTGGTAAAGTTTGGGGATATTGCATTGATTTGTAACAAAAGAGGAAATTCCCTTATACAGGTTTCTCCCGCTATCTGAAAATAGAACTTCCCTATGAAATCTTTTGTAAGCCAAAATGGCATAAGGCAAAGAAGTGATTACCATTAATTTATATGGAAACAAAGGTGAGCATTCCCAGACCACAAAAATAACCTCTTAGGCTTTTCTGATACCTTAGCACACATCTCGATAATGGATGCAGAAAATAAATCAAGATAAAGCACAGGTGCGCCTGGCTGGCCCAGTCAGTGGAGCATGTGACTCTTAATCTTGGGGTCATGAGTCGAGCCCCACATTGGGCATAGGGTTTACTTAAAAAAAAAAACAACTATTAGAAAAAACAAAAGATAAAGCACAGATGGTTGAAGACACAGTTCAAAACTATGACTTAACCAACTGAGCCACTCAGGTGCCCTACTTTTAAATAAAAGCAAAAGTTCTCTATGGATTTCTTTAAGTTAGTGCATGCTTTTGCTCTCTTTCAAAATAATTATCAGAAAACTTATATCTGAATCTACACCTATAGGTGTGCATATGTGATCAGGGGGGTGGGGGAGTGGTATATAGATATTTTCTGTACTTAAGCGCACCTATAACTGCTAATCATATGAGAGGAGGCAAGAAAAAGGGAGCTGGCAAGCCTGGACTGCCACCACATGAGCCTGGACTCTGGGGCCTGTGGGAAGGTCCCTGGTTTTTCTGTTCCCCACTACTGGAGCTAATCCTAGGACCAGAGCCTTTAGGATGGGAGGCCCTCAGCTGGACACAGGGAGCTCAGGATGTTCACCCTTCTAGCTTGATTTTTCCTGTTGGACAAGAAACTACCGGGGCATTTTGACTTCCTTTTGGAGGATTGTCTGAGAATGGCTCTTTTAAGAAAAGTCTGATCTGTTCCTCTCTCTTTGCATGTGGTATTTCCTGTGCTTGTTGATGTACCGCTTTGCAGCTGAAGGAATGTATCCGTGCATTGGATCAGGAACACACCCACACTCCCTTCAGGCAAAGCAAATTAACTCAGGTAAAGTTAAATGTGAACTTTGAGTTTGTTATGTTTCATTCATTTGTTCGTTCTTGCATTCATTTGTTCATTCAGCAAAGCCTCCACTGCCAGCAAAGCATGATGCTAAAGCTCAGGGAGGGGAAGGGCAGGGAAGGAGTCACATTCCTTCCAGGTCATTCTAGACAGAGATGGGCATCCTCAGGCAGAGATGCCTGCGGTATGAAGCAGCTGAGCTTTCACAGGCAGTAGTGCACTTCTGGTCACCACCCAACAGCTTTCTGCTTATTTCTAATATAAAGAAACATTTTCAATTTAATGGAGTCTCTGAGCCTTTGGCTGGTATAGTTGTACTAAGCATTTTCTTAGCTGTGAGACGTAGTGTTTCAAGACAAAAAATAATGGCTGGAGTTAAAGATAAGATAAATCTTTAAAACTTTAAAATTTACTATTGCTTATTTTTTTAAAGTTTTTTTTTAAGATTTTATGTATTGTGTGTAAGCCTGACAATTCATAGACCTGTACCCCCTGGGGCAAATAATACATTATATGTTAATTTTTAAAGAAGATTTTATGTATTTATTTGACAGAGAGACGAGAGAGGGAGCACAAGCAGGGAGAGTGGGAGAGGAAGAAGCAGGCTTCCCGACAAGCAGGGAGCCCAATGTACGGCTTGATCCCAGGACCCTGGGATCATGACCTGAGCTGAAGGCAGATGCTTAATGACTGAGCCAGCCAGGTGCCCCCAAACTGTGCTTCTTAATGAATGGAAAATGCCAGTAATTCAGCACTGTAATGGCTGCAGAACAGTGGCTCAGATAGGGGTCTAACTACATATAGACCGCTGTGAAGGCAGTTATGGGTGCCCATGATTCCTTTCTGCACCACGTCCTGTGCTCAGTGGGGGACAGACTAGCGTAGACGGCAGTCTAGGTGAGGATCTTTGTATTTTTTTTTAAAGATTTTTTTTATTTGTTTATTTAACAGAAAGATCACAAGTAAGCAGAGAGGCAGGCAGAGAAAGAGGGGGAAGCAGGCTCCTCCCTGAGCAGAGAGCCCGACGAGGGGCTCGATCCCAGGAACCCGAGATCATGACCCAAACCGAAGGCAGAGTATTAACCCACTGAGCCACCCAGGCACCCCAGGATCTTTGTATTTTGGCAAAGGTTCTTACTCTGTGCAGCTAACCTAATGGCTCCACAGGGCCTGGGGCAGAACCTGAAATATAACTCATTAGACTCGTGATCTGTGAGTCGGATTCTATCTTCTCAAACATGATTTCAACTAGAAATTTAAGAAAGCCTTTATGGGTGGTTAGTCCTGATTCTAACATTGGCTCTGACGTTTTTGTTTTTCTTTTTTTTTTTTAAGATTTTATTTATTTATTTGACAGACGGAGATCACAAGTAGGCAGAGAGGCAGGCAGAGAGAGAGGAGGAAGCAGGCTCCCTGCTGAGCAGAGAGCCCGATGCAGGGCTCGATCCCAGGACCCTGAGATCGTGACCTGAGCCCAAGGCAGAGGCTTTAACCCACCGAGCCACCCAGGCGCCCCTGCTCTGACGTGTTTTTTGTTTTGTTTTTAAGATTTTATTTATTTGTCAGAGAGAGAGGGAGAGAGAGCGAACGAGCACAGGCAGACAGAGTGGCAGGCAGAGGCAGAGGGAGAAGGAGGCTCCCTGCCGAGCAAGGAGCCCGATTTGGGACTCGATCCCAGGACGCTGGGATCATGACCTGAGCCGAAGGCAGCTGCTTAACCAAATGAGCCACCCAGGCATCCCTGCTCTGATGTTTTTTAAAACAAGTTCACCATCCCCAGAAAATGCATTCCTATTTAATCCCACATCAGGCTCCTTGCTCAGCAGGAAGCCAGCTTCTCCCTCTGCCTGCCCCTCCCCCTGCTTGTGCTCTCTCTCTCTCTCAAATAAATCTTTAAAATAATCATAACAATAATAATAATTCAGAAAAAAATGAAAAAATAACTCAGGGGCACTTGGCTGACTCAGTCGATGGAGTGAGATTCTTGATCTTGGAGTTGTGGGTTCAAGCGCTATTTTAGGTATAGAGATTGTTTAAAAATAAAGTTGGTTAGGGGTGCCTGGATGGCTCAGTTATTAAGTGTCTGCCTTCAGCTTGGGTCATGATCCTGGGGTCCTGGGATCGAGCTCCATATTGAACTCCCAGCTTGGCGGGGACCTGCTTCTCCCTCTCCTTCTGCCCTGCTTGTGCTCTCTCTCTCAAATAAAGAAATTTTAAAAAATAAAATCATTTAATAATAATTATTCAAACAGTATATGTATATACAAGTACAAAAGAAGATGGCAAGAGGCACTTGAAAATTCTACCTCTCAGTGATAATCACTGCTACATTTTGGTGACTATCCTTCCAGATATTTTTCTGCCCACATATCTACACATAGATCTACTTATAGAGTTATGGAGTCATATGCCTTCTTCACTCAAAGTTGTAGATCTTCCCATGTGCCTAAGTTCAGATATACCTAGTTATTTTTAAAGGTTGTACTCTAGTCAGTTAATAGTTATTTAGTTTGCAGGGCACCTGGGTGGTTCAGTTGGTTAAGCTCCTGCCCTCGGCTTAGGTCATGATCCCAGGGTCCTCTGATCAAGCCCCACATTGGGCTCCCTGCTCAGCAGAGAGCCTGCTTCTCCCTCACCTTCTGTTGCTCCCTGAGCTTATGCTATCAAATAGATTTTTTTTAAAAAGTATTCAGTTCCCTGTTTACAGACTCCTAGATTTTCTAATTATTATAATGCTATAAAGCATATCCTATATGTACCTTTCTTTTTTAAATCAACTGAGCAATTCTCTCTAGGAAAATGTCCTGGAAGCATGCACATTATTTATATTTTTATACATATTGCCAAACTGTCTTCTCAAAAGCTTATACCATTTCATGGTACACATGAAATAGTATAGCAATACTAGATGAAATATATAGCAAAATAGAAAAGTGCCCATTTCCCTAGACCCTCACCAGGGCCAGGGTATTATGAGTCTTACTTAATCTTACGGGTGAAAAATACTAGTGTTTTTACTAGTTTGTTTGTATTGCTTTGGTTGGTGAAGTGCCTTTTTTCTGTGTTTTTAATCATTTGTATTTATTCTTTGTAAATTGCCTTTTTGTAGCAGGGAGGGGAGCTATGGCCCCATGTCCTGCACACAATAAATAGTATGTCCTTTGTTAATTGACTTCATTGACCTGCCTTCTGTTTTGGACAGGTTCTGAGGGATTCTTTCATTGGTGATGCCAAAACCTGCATGATTGCCAACATCTCACCAAGCCATGTGGCCACTGAACACACTCTGAATACCTTGCGTTATGCTGACCGGTGAGTGGCTCCCAGGTAGCAGGTTGTGTGTGCGTTTGTCTCAAACACACACAGAGCTCCGATCTTGAGTTCAAGCAGAAGTCTGTTCTTGAGGCCATGATCCTAGTACCAGGGGAATGTGCAATTGGTCATTTGAAGAATGTGACCTGATAAGCCTTGCCATTTTATAAGTGTGGAATGTGACAATAGAAAGGGGACACATTCCCTGGTTCAGGAGACATCTCCATTAGAGACTTTTATTTTTTTAAGATTTTATTTATTTGGTAATAAATAAAATCTTTAAAAAATAAAATTATTTGTTGGCGGGGAGAGCACTGCACACACAGCATGTGCGCATAAGCAGGGGGAGAAACAGGCTTCTCGCTGAGCAGGGAGCCCGAAGTGGAACTCAATCCCAGGACCCCCGGGATCATAGTCTGAGCTGAAGGCAGATGCTTAGCCGATTGAGCCACCCAGGTGCCCCCATCAGTGACTTTTAAATGGCTAGTGGGAAATGATATATTTCTTGGGAGTGGAAGGCTCAAGGATTTCTTCCTGCCAGCCTCAGCCCTAATCGTAAGGGAGAGAATACATGTTACTTGTCAAGGCAGAAGCGCTTAGAGCTATGTAGGTCCAGAAGACATCAACCTAGACATGACACATTACAAAAGGTTAAAATGAACCCAGAGAAAGGCGGGAACTTTAAAAGGGCTTTTTGGGAATTGGCAGTAAAGCTAGCCTTTCTGACTATATGGTCAGGGCTCTTTTTGGGGTGACCTTGGTATCTGCCAGGGTTCCCCCATCCACACGCCCCATCTCTTACTCGTGGTCACATAGGTTTCCTAGCATGGGTAAAGACACTATCATTTCCATACTTTTCTCTGGCTGCTTTGCTGCCTGGTCCTGTCTTATTTCCTTTCCTTCTCTTTGGTCTCCCAGAAGCTGTCTCCAAGATTAAAAAACTATTTGAGGGAAACCTCTTTTTTTATTACTGTTGAGGAATCTTTAGTATCATGGGATTTAATGAAATTCACTGGGAAGGAAAAGTGAGTTATCATTTAAGTTCCATGAGAACAGGAAGCCTTATCTATTTCTCCACTGTATCTACTGCCCAGACAGTACTTGGTACCTAGTAGATGCAAAGTTAAGTATTTGTAAATGAAAGGAGGAACTCTTCCTGGATGTCAGGATGAGGCCCTCTGTGTACCTATCTCACTTAAATAGGAGAGACCCCTCACAAAGTGGTTATAAGAGTGGGCTCTGGAGTCAAGACTATCTGGGCCAGTACTCTGCTTCTGCCATGAAATAGCTGAGCAGTCTCAGACAAGTTTTGGGCTTCAGTTTTATCTGACAGTTGATAATATTAGCATCTACCTCATAAAACAGTTATGTGGAATCAATGAGGATACGTTATGAAGGGCTTAGCACCACACCAGGCACATAGTTACCATTCAGTATGTGTTACTGTAAGCAATAGGTCCCCAAAATAGGTTTCCTTTATTGCATGGTTTCCTAATGCCTGCACACTAGCATTCCTTAGGAGAAAGGCTACTTCGTGGAGTGCCTGGGTGGCTCATGGGTTAAGCATCTGACTCTTGGCTTCCGCTCAGGTCATATCTCAGGGTCATGAGATCAAGCCCCATGTCAGGCTCTGCGCTCAGTGAGGAGTCTGCTTGATATTCTCTCTCCCTTTCCTTCTGTCCCCCCCCCTTTCACACACTCACTCTCTGCCTCAAATAAATCTTTTTTTTTTAGTTTTTAAAGATTTTATTTATTTATTTGATAGAGATCACAAGCAGGCAGAGAGAGAGGAAGGGAAGCAGGCTCCCCGCGGAGCAGAGAGCCCGATGCAGGGCTCGATCCCAGGACCCTGGGATCATGACCTGAGCTGAAGGCAGAGGCTTTAACCCACTGAGCCACCCAGGCGCCCCTCAGCCCTTTCTTTTTAAGATTTATTTATTTGAGGGGTGCCTGGGTGGCTCAGTGGGTTAAAGCCTCTGCCTTCAGCTCAGGTCATGATCCCAGGGTCCTGGGATCGAGCCCTGCATCGGGCTCTCTGCTCCGCGGGGAGCCTGCTTCCCTTCCTCTCTCTCTGCCTGCTTCTCTGCCTACTTGTGATCTCTGTCATATAAATAAAATCTTTAAAAAAAAAGAAAATGAATGAAAGCCATTTGTTTTATTAGGCTTAAATGAAGCCTAATTAATTTTAGGTAATCTGTATACACACAATGATTTTATTGCTTATTTATTTAAGATTTTATCAGAAAAGCTCAGTGACAGGAGTGATTTTTGGGGATAGGAAGAGTACACTGGAAGCATTTAGCATCAATAACCAAATTACCTATAGGATTCCTTCTGGCACTCAGCTTTCTAGAATTATTTACTGTGAATCCTAGAGGGAAATTTTGGTGTTTCTCTCCTAATGAAACTAAAATAATTAAGACTTTAATAAAAGGAAGTAATTTGGAACCATCTAAACTTACTTGGCACCTCTCAGCCCATTTCCTTGTATGTATGCCCTACTGCAACACCTGAACAAAGGCCCATGGACACATGTCTTCAGTCACATTCTGGATCTCTTTGCTTAGCTGTATTACCTGCCTGCCTTGGCTCTCAGACTTCAAGGGAAGATTTAAATCAAGTCTCAGTGTCGGGCTTAGATCTTGGTTTCCAAAAATGGCCAGAGGGGGTCATTGAGCAACCTGTAAGGATTGGATTAAAACCAAAACAATGGCAAAGACATTTTATGGGAGCCCCAGGCAGAAGTCCTGCTCCCTCCTGGGATATTTTAGTGAACAATCTACAGACCACTGGAGAATCACATTTTTACTTGATGTCACCTTGTGATTCTGAATTCTTAGTGTTTTTAAATATCACAAGAGTTAAAAGACTGATCTTAACAACTGAATCCTGGCAGAGATCTTCTCTAAAGTTCCCATGTGGAATAGAGCATGGTTCTCTATTCTCTATCTAGCGGGTGATTTTGCCTCCCAGTGGACATTTGGCAATGTCTGGAGAGATTTTTGATCATCATGACTAGAGAGAAGTACTACTGGCATTTAGTGGGTGGAAGGTAAGGATGCTGCTAAACATCCTACAGTGCATGGGACAGCTCCCTACAACAAAGCATTACCTGGTTCCAAAGACTGCTTGTGCAAAAGTTGAGAAACCCTAGGAATAGACAAGTCACTTTTCCTTTAACGGAATTAGCACAAGCTTAATTTCCAGAGGATTTTGCTTCCTGAGTACCCAGCAAGTTTGAAGGAACTCATTTTCTTTTTTTTTTTTTTAAAGATTTTATTTATTTGACAGAAATCACAAGTAGGCAGAGAGGCAGGCAGAGAGAGAGGGAGAGGCAGGCTCCCTGCCAAGCAGAGAGCCCGATGCGGGGCTTGATCCCAGGACCCTGGGATCATGATCTGAGCCAAAGGCAGAGGCTTTAACCCACTGAGCCACCCAGGCACCCCGAAGGAACTCATTTTCTTAGAGAAGCCTAAAACGAAATGGATTGCAGGAAAAGGGGGCTCTGGCTATGGGATAGGAGGTGAGTGGAGACACCAGGCTCCCGAGTTGGCCTATCTTCAGGAAGTACACATGGGCCCTAACATGGGGGGATGTAGTACAGTTCTAAGACAAGCTTCCCTGGCCTATCCCATGGGACTGAGGCGATTTCCAAAAGTTCTGATCATAGAATGTGTAGTATATATTTATCCTAAGGCTGTACCCATCTTTTTTGTAATGCCTTTCTTTGGTTTTTGAAAAGTATAGAAAAGGAATTAAGGGGCATGCAAGAATACACATTTAACATAACATGGTCATTTACAGGGTCAAAGAACTAAAGAAAGGCGTTAAATGTTGTGCTTCAGCTACAAGTCGAAATCGGACCTCTGGAAACTCTTCTCCAAAAAGAATTCAGAGCTCCCCTGTGGCCCTGCCAGGGGACAAGTGTTCTCCCAAAAAGGTCAAGCTGGGGCTTCAGCAGTCATTCATGGCAGCTCCTGGCTTGATGAGAGGGAAGGCCCATCCTCTGGCCAGCCACCCACCCAATATCCCTTTTGCGCCTGTAGCTAAAGTTCCCGGTAAGAGGGGTGGATCCAGAGGGAGTCCTCCCCAGGAGTGGGTCATTCAGACCAGCCCTGTCAAAGGAGCCACGCGGTCTAGACATTCAGCCAAAAAAAGGGCAGAAGAGTCTGCATCCTTGTGCTGTGAGAAAAATCAAATGGGCAACAAAACTGCCCGCAGGTGGGGAAGCAAGGCTGCTGGCCCAGGAGAAGCCCCAGCACGTGGGAAGCTGCCCTCCAAATGCAAGACAGTGCAGCCCGTGCAGCGGCAGCTGGTGTCACGGGCCGAGCTCTCCTCTGGCGGCCTCCACCACTTAGCAAAATCCGGGCAGGGCAGCAAGGGGAGTATGCCTGCCAGGCCTGTCTCCGAAGTGTGGACAGACATCCCTCCACATCAGAAAGAGAGGGAGGAACACTTGCGCTTCTATCACCAGCAGTTCCAGCAGCCCCCTCTCCTCCAGCAGAAGTTCAAGTACCAACCACTGGAAAGGTTTTTATGCCAGTACAGGCCCCTGGAGGGGCAGCTCCAGAATGAGACCCCTCTCCCCTTCTGCTCTTACTCTGAGAGCCAGGATGGAGCCCATGCTGAGGATCTTGATGACAGCGATTTCAGTGAAGATTCTTTTTCACATGTCTCCAGTCAGAGGACCACAAAGCAGAGAAACACCCTAGAGAACAGCGAAGGCTCATTCTTCCTTCATCAGAGTGAGCAAGGCCCTGCAGAGGTGGCCGAAAGGCAGCAGAGTCTGCTTTTTAACCCCAGGACAGATGGTGATGAGAAGTGTCCAACTGGAAACTGGATGTACTCTAGGAACCCTACAAACTACAAAGGAGCAGCACTCACTCATGGCCACGGCCCAAGTAAGGGGACTTTGGACTGCCGCAGAGAGGAGGATTCTTCCTCCTCAGGGCTTTCCCCCAGAGACAACCCGGCAGAGAAGCCTTACTGCTCACAGGTAGACTTTGTATATGGCCAGAAAGGTGGTGGGGACCCACCCTCTGAACTCAGACAGAATGCTTTCAGAAGTGAGGTTCCTGGGCAGGCTGAGGGTAGTTCATTACCCCCAGAAGAAGACAGTTTCATTTCCTCACTATCCCACGAGGCAGTTCCAGGATCTCCAGACCAAAGAGAGACAGTCAGCACACCTCTGAGAGAAGTTGGCCAAGACTGCCCAACTCTGGTGACCAAAACCATGAAAAACAGTTACCCTTACCAAGAAGACGACTGTAGAGGGGAATCAGGCACATGTTCTGAATATGCTTCTGGCCTGATGGCTCCCCTCACTGTGTCCCTCCTGGAGAACACAGACGATGAGGGCCCTCTTCCGTTGGAGCAGCTGGCCCAGGATGGGCTTGCTCACAGTCTAGTGGCAGCAGGGGGCTCACCTGTGGACCACACCGTGTCATCTGGTGATCAGAAGGCACTCCTGCCAGTGTCTTTAGCAGCTGGGAACTTGTGGCTCTCATCATCTCCCCCTGACAATAAGCCGAGTGGTGATCTTCCAGCTCTGTCCCCATCACCCATCCGTCAGCACCCACCTGAGACGTTGCCCATCAGTGAGACTGACACAAGGGAGGTCTGCCAGAACAGAGAGCCTGTACTCTCCTCCCAGGAATACTCGAATAGCCAGTGGTGTGATGCTGACGCTGAGGTGGCAGAGGTGAACAGCTCCCAGGGTTTTCCAGGAAAGCCCTTCCCTCACATCCATACTGGAGGACCCCACCCTGCACCTCTACTCACCGCACAAACAGAAAGTAGTGATATGGCTGACCAGCCCTGGGCTCAGGAACGAAAGCCTCCAAAAGGACTTGGTTGTCAGGAGCTAAGTCTGCTGAGAGACCCCATCAAGTTGCCCTGCTACAACAGCAACATCGTACGGCTCAAATACAGGCCGATCCCAAGGTGCTTAGCAAGACCAGGCTCTCCCCTGGCCCCTGGCTGCTCTCCAGAGACTGCAGGGACACTCCATCAGCTCACCCTGGGGCCTGGACAGTAAGTTGGGACACCCTCCCCAAGACTGGAGCCCTTCTGGCATCCCTCTTCCCACCCCAGCTAAACATTTGTCTCTTCTGGGAACGGTTATCGTTGGTTCAGTGTCAGAGCTACACCACAACTAGACAGGCTTTTTCCCACTTTTCAAGGGAACAGGCCTGCTTGGGTGGGTGAACCCTGAGTCTGGGAAAGCTGGGCCTTGAGTGAGTAAAGGGAGGATCTGTCCCCTTCAGCAGGCCTGGGACCAGTGATGACATCAGAATCCTCTTCATTCTGTCGGGTCTGTGTTCCTAGAAGTGCTGCCCAGGGACACAACAGCTACAGCCTTGTGCCCTCAGAACCAAGGCAGGCTGGGGAACTTGTGAGATGGTGAAAGTCAAAAACAATAGGACTGGTGATTTGCGCTGCTTTCCCCAAAGGAGGCTGTGAACAGTGCAGCAGAAAGAGGCAACGGAAAGTGTAGAGAAAGAAAGGAGGCAGAGAGATCCAGCAGGGCCCCTCAGCATTAGGGGCCAGGGAGCTGGTGGGTGTATGGGAACAAAGGCTACAGCCCTTTGCTAGGGTTCCTGGTATTTAGGTCAGCTGTGTGTCTCCTGCTCACTGGGGCTCAGGCCAAGGCCAGGGACAAAGAGGACATACAGGGATACACAGATGAGGAGCCTGCCTATCCCAGGAGACAATCTTGCTGTCTCCGTGGCCTCTACCCGGCAGTAGGGACAAAAGGCAGATCCTCCAGTTTCAAACTCAAACCTCCTGCTTTGGTCCCTGGACTCCCCACAGGAAGTAAAAGTGATAGCAGGCGAGGCAGCAGCCGCACCTTGTCCCAAGTGTGCCAGCTACAGTGGTCATAACCTTGAGCCTTTTGGCAGGGAAGCCATGGGAAGCTCCTGTAGTAGGGGAGAAGCAGCACTCATCCCTGTCCCTCAGTGTAGCTGGGGAAGTGGGGACAGATCGAGAAGTCCCTCTTTCCCAGTATCTTCTTGGTATAATTTAGTCCCTAGACAAGTCCTGAGAAGAACAGGTGATAGGGGAGGAGCGGGGGCCGGGGGGGGGGTGCGGTTTGGCCCTGGTCAAAGCTTTGACCATTCTGAGGAGGGGCAGTTCCTGGCCTGGAAATGAGGCTTAGCCTCAGGAAGCTGCCTGGGAGAAATAGGCCCAGAGGATCACACTGTCCCCTCTGGTGTTCCCAGGCAGGTGGTCATCCAAGCACACCAGGAACAACTGGATAAAATGGCAGAACTGGGCTTCAAGGAGGAGACCCTGATGAGTCAGCTGGCTCTTCATGTAAGTAGCCTTGGCTAGACACTCAGGGGCTAGTGGGAACTAGCCTGCAGGTACTCTGCTGGCCATCCTTGTTTGCTGTGGTTATGGTGAAGGGTCTGCTGTCCTACTCTAAGAGGACTTGGGCCTCCTCTTGCCATTCCTCTGACATAACTCAAGGGATTGCACAGACAGGTGGGAGATGGTGTTGCACTCCCCATTTCCAGGCTAAAATGTTTCCAGCCTCTATCCTTTGCCATTCTGCCCTCTTATTGGCTTGCTGGAGCCCCTCCCTGTGATGGTAAGTGACCTGCCACATGCTGACCAAAAGTACTTTGTTTTTCTAAGTAGGCTCCACACTGGGTGTGGAGGCTTGAACTCACAACCCTGAGATCAAGACCTAAGCCAAGATTGAGAGCTGGACACTTCACTGACTAAGCCACCCAGGTGCCCTCCAGCCAGAGGTACTTTTGCAAAGACACCCCTCTGTCCTGCAGAATACCTCTCTACATAGAAGTTTCTCAAGTGCAGGGGTGCATGGCTGGCTCAGTGAAGTGTACACCTGTTGATCTTAGGGGTTCCCTAACATTCCCCATTAGCCCTTGGAGAGTGGTGGGACAGGCCTCATGTCCCCAGTTACCCTCTACTGGGTTTAGAGATTACTTAAAAAAAAAAAAAAAAAAAAGGTTTCTCAAATGCAGAGAAATGAGCCTCACCCTGTGCCACAGGTAGTATCCTGCAGGCTTTCTGGCTGAAGAACAGGCCTAAGGGTTCTGAAAACTCCCTGCAAGAAAAGGGACCAGAAAAGCAGATCCTGACAGAAGGCCAACAAAACCAAAAGCTCCATTTGTCCTTTGCTTCCTTTCTCAGGATTTTGAAGATTTTGTGACCCAGCTGGATGAAATCCTGGCTCTGAAATCCCAGTGCATCCAGGGTCTGAGAAGCCAGCTTCAGCTCTACCTGGCCTGCCACAGGCCAGCCGCAGCCCCTGAGAGGACAGTGATGGCTTAGAACAAGACCTGGTATGAGGTGATGGGAGCAGCTCAGGAGGCTGTGCTGAATTCCCAGGGGCTGGAGGGGCCTCTGCCAGGTCCTCCTTACAAATCCTAGAACCCACTCCCTCGTCCTGCCCATGTTAGCCTCTCCCCAGCCACACATGGCCTTGACTAGGCCCAAGCCTCTGTCCCTCAGTTCCAAGCACAGCAACATTTGTAGGGAAGGGCAGAGCAGCCTGAAAAACTTAATATGCCGTCCCATTCCTATGGTACTCTATAGAAGAGTATTTATCTTACCAACCCCTTGTCTGTAGAGACATGCTTGGTTCTAGTAATCTTGTGGATGTTTCTAAAGGACCAGAGGATAGGACCAGAGGATAGGGTGGGCCAGTGCTAACCTAGAAGCTGGGGAAGAAAACATGCTGAATCTCAGGAGCTTTGTTAGCTGAATGCTATTCTTCAAGACTTGACCAAAAACTAAAACACTCCCCATTAGCCCTTGGAGAGTGGTGGGACAGGCCTCATGTCCCCAGTTACCCTCCCTTCCAGCAATTCAGACAGAAGAGAGTGCCCACATCACTGCATTATTCTTTTTAACGACATTCGTGCTCCTATAGCAGTTCCTGGATCCTGACTCTTCATCTGCCACGCCCTCTCATGGCAAAGTTAAAGAAGTGGAGGATCTCTTTGCCTTACCTTTATCCAGCATCACCCTGGTTGTCCACTCTCTCCCTGTGTTCAGTAGTATCTTGGCACTGAAAGCTCTAGTCAACAGTCTGAGACTCTAGGGCAGAATTTTTTTTACACACACTCTCACACGCGAGTTCTGCTTGCTCAAGACAAATACAAAGTGGTCTGTCACTTCCTAGGGCCACCTTGGGTCAATAAGATGCAGGTGTCACAGTCTTGGCTCTGACGCCCACTCTAATGTGCAGAAACTTAAATTTCTTACGGGGAAAGGATACCTTTTTAAGGTTTAAAAGGAGGGCTTAATTAAAATGGTAGGAGAAGGTCTGACTGGCTTTCTGAGACTGCAGCCCTGTTAGCCATTGCCTGATCTGAGCACTAGAGGGCGGCCTTTTTCCAGCTTCGTGGCCCAAAGGCTGTGCTGTCTTAAGGATCATGTGATCCTTAAAAGAATTAGAGACCCGCTCCCAGCCAAAAAGCACTAGAGGGACTGTGGGATGACAGTAAGTATAAGGACAAGAAACTTAAGGGAGCAATCTAGTTCCCTCAGCTACAGCAGCACCACTGAGAGCTGCTGAAACAGTCTGAATCCAGTCCTACCTGCAGCATGAAAATGCCTGACGCCTCTCAAAGGAAAAGGTACTTCCCCTCTTCTGAGTGAGTGCCCTGAAAGCCCAGGCTATCTCACCTCCACAGTCTTGCAGAAAGGCATGTCCTTGGTTCCAGAGACTGAGCTAGGTCAGATTTATAAAGCCAGGGCCGACTGCATGCCCAGCTCCTGAGTCCCACAGGCCAATAGGGGAGACAGTACTAAAAAGACAGAAAATGGTTAGTTCCTGTTTCATCCCAGGCAAATCCAAGCAGGAATCCCTTTCTCACCCACCCCAACCCCTCAATAAAATAGCACTTGGCAATAAAGGAATTATCACAGCAGGACATACCTTTTAGATTTTTATTAGTAGTTCTCTGAAGAATCAAAATAGTTAGCAAATTACTTTAGATTCATCAAGACTGTATATCCTTTGTATTTAGATCTTTAATGATGTACAATATAAAACGAAAGAGACTGATTTCTATGACTAGGTGTTACTCATTGTGTCATCCTAGAGCAGGGGGCTGGAGGGAGAGGCTGTTCTCCAAGGAGAACCGCGGTGGAGTTAGTGCTGGGCTACTATACTGCAGCCTGTTTCTCCCCCACTCAGTGTGCTGGGAAGGGGCCAGTGATTTCTTAAACTGACTTTCCTAGAATAGGGGGCTCTAAAATCCTGGATAGCAGAGGATGGTGGTCCAAACCAAGCCAAAAGAAACAGGCTGGGGCAGGGAAGCATGGTAACTGCCTGGCAGATGAGGCCAACTCCACATCCCATGGGGAAAGGGCATTCTTTGCACCTCAGAGACATTGCAGAACCAGTGTAACACTAAGAGACTTTGTTTAAAGGAAGGGGGCGGGGGAGAAAAAAAAACCCTGGAAGAACCTTTTCAATTGCACTCAACTTGGATTAGAGTTCAGTCCACCAGTGCAGCAGAGGGAAGCATCTAGCCCTAAAGCAGCACTGAGTCTGGCCCTCCCACCCCTTCTCCCTGACTCCTTTTGGCAGCTGGGCCAGGTTTCGGCTGAGGACGTACAGAACCCTGGAGGGCCTAGGTGGGAAGGACACTTCTCAAAATACAAATACATTTAATATAGAAGAAGCCAGGGCCATGCTGGAGGCATTCACATGCCTGAGTCTTTCCTACTTTCTCCCCAGCTCAGAGACTGGCAAGCACAGTCTCCACACTTGACCTTCCACCCCCAAAAGAAAACCAGAATTGTGCCCCTTCTTCCCCACACATGGGCTCCTCAGGGCCTCCCGCAGGGGTGGTTCCATGGCAGGGCCTAGGCAGCACCTGGTCTCAGCTAGCTCCTGCCCGAGCCATGAGGTCTTCCAGAGCATTGTCCTGGTCATTGTTGTGTAGTAGCAGAACCTCCTTAATGTCTTTCAGTTCAAAGCCCATTTCCTTAAATTTGCTCATTAACTGGAGAAACTCCATCATCTAAGGGACAGAAGAGAATAAATATTGAAGAAAGGGGTCTGGCAACATAGCAGAGTAGAGGAATGTGCATGCAGGGGGCTGCTTGGTGAAGTCTGCATCTTTTGCCAGAGGCTTATGAATTCCTCTGAGGTGCCCTAGCAAGTGGAGGGCGGCCGTGGAGGAAGCCAGGGCAGACTGCTTGATGCTACAACCCATCATCCTTCAGGGATTTTGCCCAGTTCCAAATCCTGCTGACTCATGGGTCCCACTAACCAAAATCCACACTCACACCAAGGCGGAATACTGAAACCAGAAACAGCTGGTCTCCAGGGAACAGGACAGGCAAAGTGACTAGCAGTGTCCCCAATCATCCAAAAGTCTAGCTTTTTGCCCAGGTCATTTCCCTTTCCCTTCCCCGGGACTCCAGTTGTCTTTAACCCAATGCTTCATTAAGCCTAACTACCCAAACTAGCCAAATGCCTATCTGGACACTTTAGAGAGAATGCATTCTGACTACCTCTGCCTGCAGTCACTGGCAGAGAGAGGGGTTCTTGGCCAGATGACGCTACTTTGTCCCTCCTTTGCACAGGGTTCCCATAAAGCACTAAGGGTCCTACCTTTTCCTCTGAACACTGGTGCATTTCCAGAGCCTCTTCCACTAAAAGAGGATCGAAGCCCTTCTCACAGAGCTGTCCATGTGCGAAGAGATAGTCAAGAATCTTAAGAAAAGAAAAAGAGGTGAGCACCTACTACCACTCTTGACGGTGCTTCCCAAGAGTCTTACATAAGCCAGCAATGTGAGGGCTGCTCCCCACCTGGCTAGGACTTGATTCTGTATCGTGAACTGCATCCAACATAGCAGGACTTCAGTGACTATTTGCTGAACAGGTAGGCACACCCTTCTAAACATGAGTAATTTTTCAAAGGAGTTCCTGTCACAGCTGATTCACATCTCCATGTCAACTCTATAGCCTGGACAGGATATTCTAACAAACAGCCCAAGTCAGAAAATGCCCCCAACATTCAGGACTCCAGTACACTATTTGGGAACACCCTAGGGCAGCTATGACAGGATAAACATTTCTGGAAGGAGGCATCTCACTATATATCAAGCCTAATGTGCCCTCTCAGGAGGGGCAGAAAAGGGCAGAGAATAGTCCCAACGGCTCCAATGTTCCCAGGGCTTTCCTCCAGCCTAGGTCCCAGAGCAGCCCCCTAAGTAGAGGCACCGCTACCGAAGCTGCTGTCCGCGCCCCCCCCCCCCCAGCAAAATGCCCTGAGTCCTGCAACTCACCAGAAGGGACTCTGAGGCTATAAGTGTGATTGGGCTCTAGGATACAAGCAGGTCTAGGACCTCTCTCCAGCATGACCCCCTGTCCCACCCTGAGCCAACCAATAACTCACCTGCTCAATATTCTCCCCTTTCTTCTTCATGGCTCTCAGGACACACTCATATGAGTAGCCCATGTTGACCACTGTCTCCACACACTGCCGCTCACTAGGGGACAGCGTCTGCAGTTCAGAATAGGCCTGGGGACAGCTGGGAGTGTTGGGCACTTGTGACACTGAGAAATTAGGAGGTGTGACCTGGTGGTGGAGAAACAAGAGGATCAGGCAGGAAGAAAGAAGACTTAGGCCCCAGAAGCCATGTCACTTGAAGCAGCCCAGTCCAGGGGCTTGCCATTTCTGACACTAATCAAACTCCCAAACAATCCCCTTGCAAGAAAGAGCCAGGTTGCTGGCCAGACATCCTGAAGAGGGGTAAGGGAGTAACCAGGCAAGGGAAAGAAAAGCTTGGAAGACACCTACAATTGTGTCTGTCTGCTGCCCTCATCCCAGCTTACAGAATGAGAAAATACCACAAAAGCCACATGCCCTTCTGTGTTCAAATCCCTCAGGCTTAAATTAGAGAAGTTCTGAGGCTGGCCATGGACTGATGGCAAGATGGCTGCTATGATTTCTCTCCAGTGCTCCATTACCCCTTTCTCAGGCTGTTGTATGTCAAGTCCTAAAAGGATCATTCACCTCAGACACCCCTAACTTTGGGGCTCTCTCCCAACAATGTCTCAATTCTTGCTTCTGTCCCTGGGCTGGGCAGAGACAGTGCATGGCCAGCTCAGGGGCTCAGGGCTTCGAGGGCACTCCACCTCTGCCCCACACCAGGAGCTGCAAAGGTTCAATGTCCTGCCACAGCTGCCTTCCTATAGAGCCAAGACTGAAGGAGTACTAGTCAAACACACCAGGCTGGGCCTTCAAGGACAGGATGGGATTCTAGTACCCTGCCTCTACTGCCCTGCAGGCAGCCTGCTCCCAGCCAGGGGACCCTATAAACCTCCATCTGATTAGTGGGTAGAGTCCCATGATTAACTCCTCCCACCACTTCTGAGAAGGATTCAGACGCTGGGCCTAAAGGCCGCTCACCCTCAGGCCAAAGGACTGAACCAACATGGAACAAGGTCACAGGTGTTTTACAGTTTGGCGCACCCAGCTCCTGAAGACCAGGAAAGTATTTCAACATAATTTTACTTCCTTTGGGGGGAGAGAGGAGGAAGCACGGAACCCCTGGTCTTAGACATTCAAAATTATATAGCTATGACCAGATACTTTCCTCAAAGTCAGCTGGGAAAAATCAAGATTACAGGCTTTTAAAGCCCATTGTTTCCTCTTACCCATCTCACCCTGGCAGCCCAGTTACAGGGCTCAGTCATTAACTTCTAGGAGTCACAAGAGGGGACAGACTCTGGCTACTTTTGCAGGTCCCAAGATAATCACTCTTCAAGGACAGGGTCACTTGGGCTTGAGAATACAAACAGCCAAACAGGGTTTGTTTATATTGCTGACACACAATATGTTAATGTGAGCTCTCAGAGGTTAGTTACCATATCACCTGTATTTCTGAATTCCCAGGGCCAGGCTTTAGGCTTGGCATTTACAGGGCCCTACTCATCAGCTACAGAATAAATAGAGGTCTATTAGCATTTCAAAAGGGGAATTTCATTTAACACAGCAAAGTGACCCTGATTCTCCCTCCCCAAAGCCCACTAAAATAATAAGACAAAACTATTAATATTTAAGGTCGAAAAGGGGCGCCTGGGTGGCTCAGTTGGTTAAGCATCTGCCTTCAGCTCAGGTCATGATCCCAGGGTCCTAGGATTGAGCCCGACATTGGGCTCCGTGCTCAGTGGAGATCCTTCTTCTCCCTCTACTCCTCTGCCTGTTCATGTTCTTGCTCTATCTCTCTCTCAAATAAAATCTTTAAAAAATATATTTAAGGTCAAAGAGGGAACAACGGTGGACAATATATTTTAGAACACAGAATACTAATGAAGCCACAGTAACTAAGCAGAACAATGAAGTTATAAGTAAGTGGGTGAAAGGGGAGTCAGTCCACCTCCTCAGAACTCCTGAGAGGGGTTCAGCATTTGGAAGCACCAGGCACTGTTGGGATAAAGCAAGGGCACAAAGCAAGCGATAGAGAAATAAAACCCTCCCACAAAACCTTCCCCAGCTGACCCTCATCCTTTTCAGGAGGCAGCCTGCTAGTCTCTAGGGACTAAAATAAGGACACCAGGCACCGCATATGAGAATAAGTGTAAGAACCAAAAGGGAGATTTAAGTAAAAGTCTACACACCAACCTTCCATAACCCTCAAGCAGAGTTCTCAGATGCAACGATAAGCCCCCAAAATGTTCATGCGTTAACATTTTGCAGAGTTCCCGAAAGCCTAGTAACCTTCAACCTACACTAAAGCTTAATGATTGGCAAGCACCTCCAAAACATACATTCCCTCCACTGTTAATTTTTTTAAGTGCCTCACTCTTAAATGTGACTACAAAGCCTGAGATACCAAACCAAAAGAGGAAACAGACAAAGCACTTGGAAATTTAAAAATATGATAAAAGTAAAATTTTATTTAAAAGGCTGTGAGATTGGGAATGTAAGCTAGTGCAGCCACTCTGGAAAACAGTATGGAGGTTCCTCAAAAAGTTGAAAACAGAGCCGCCCTACAACCAAGCAACTGCACTACTGGGTATTTACCCCAAAGATACAAATGTAGTGATCCGAAGGGACACGTGCATCCCAATGTTTATAGCAGCAATGTCCACAATAGCCAAACTATGGAAAGAGCCCAGATGTCCATCAACAGATGAATGGATGAAGAAGATGTGGTGTGTGTGTATATACACACGTACATACACAATGGAATATTATGCAGCCATTAAAAAATTGTGCCATTTGCAATGAGGTGGATGGAACTAGAGGGTATTATGCTAGTGAAATAAGTCAATCAGAGAAAGGCAATCATCCAATCTCACTGATAGGATGAATTTGGGAAACAAGACAGATGACCATAGGAGAAGGGAGGGAAAATGAAACAAGAGGAAACCAGAGAGGGAGACAAACCGTAAGAGACTCTTAATCTTAGGAAACAGAAGGTTGCTGTAGTGGAGGGGGGTGGGAGGGATGGGGTGGCTGGGTGATGGACACTGGGGAGGGAATGTACTGTGGTGAGCACTATGAACTGTGAAAGACTGATGAATCATAGACCTATACTCCTGAAACAATACATTGTATGTTTAAAAAAGGCTGTAAGATCAGAACAAAAGAAAGAACGAAAGTTATACGACAGTCAAAGATATATCCAGAAAGTAAAACAAAGACAAAGAGGGGGGAACCTAGCTGGCTTAGTCAGTACAGCATGTGATCTTGGAGTCAAGAGTTCAAGCACCACACTGGGTTTAGAGATTACTTTAAAAACATTAATTTTTTTTAAATTTCTTTAAAAAAGAAGAACAGATAGGAAATAGAAAAAGGTAGCAAATAGAAAACAGTCAAGGAGGTCCAACATCCAGTTGTAGGAATTTCAAAAAAAGAAAAAACAGAAAATATTAATTAAAAACATCACAGGGCTGAGCCTTAGTTTGAAAGGATCCAGGAGGGCCTAACATAATGAACAAGGCATGGCACACCATGAATAAAATTAAGATCCCAAAAGCTATGGTTGGGGGGAATAATGTGGAAGAACACAGAAAAGCACAGGAATACTAGAAATCAGTGGAGTTTACACTTGAATAAAAAAAAGTTTAGGGGTACCTGGGTAGCACAGATGGTTAAGTGACCAACTCTTGGTTTCGACTCAGGTCATGATTTTGGGTCATGAGACTGAGTCCCCGAGTCAAACTTAGCATGGACTCTGCTTGAGAATCTCTCCCTTTCCCTCTGCCCTTCCCCCTCCTCTGCTCACTCTCCCTAAAATAAATTTTTAGGGACGCCTGGGTGGCTCAGCTGGTTAAGCGGCTGCCTTCAGTTCAGGTCATGATCCCAGCGTCCTGGGATCGAGTCCCACATTGGGCTCCTTGCTTGGCGGGGAGCCTGCTTCTCCTTCTGCCTCTGCCTGCCTCTCTGTCTGCCTGTGCTCGATCTCTCTCTCTCTCTAACAAATAAATAAATAAAATCTTTAAAAAAAAAAAAAGTTTAAAATAAATTTTTTAAAAAATTTTTCTTGGGGTGCCTGGGTGGCTCAGTGGGTTAAAGCCTCTGCCTTCGGCTCAGGTCATGATCCCAGGGTCCTGGGATCGAGCCCCACATCGGGCTCTCTGCTCAGCGGGGAGCCTGCTTCTTCCTCTCTCTCTGCCTGCCTCTCTGCCTACCTGTGATATCCTGTGATCTCTGTCACATAAATAAATAAAATCTTAAAAAAAAATTTTTTTTTTCTTAAAGATTTATTTATTTCAGAGAGAGACACAGCAAGAAAGGGAACACAAGCAGGGGGAGTGGGAGAGGGAGAAACAGGCTTCCCACAGAGCAGGGAGCCAAATGCGGCGCTCAATCCCAGGACCCCAGGATCATGAACTGAGCCAAAGGCAGGTGCTTAACCCTCTACTCCTACAGGAGTACACTTTTGGATATTCAAGGACTCAAAACTGACAGGTTAACCAGTATGTCTGGATGTGTCTGGGAAAATTATTAGGTTTTTTAATGGCTCTCTTGGAGCATTTGGATAAAACCTGCAACAACTACAAAGAAACTGTAGGAGTGCCTGAGCCTCACTGGCTCAGTCAGTAAGATGTGCAACTCTTGATCTCTGGTTAAGTTTGAACCTTATGTTGGGTGCAGAGATTACTTAAAAATCTTTAAAAAAAAAAAAAAAGGGAAGAAAGGAAGAAAAACTGCTAATCTTTTAAACGGAGTAGTTTATGAGAAAAAGGTGCCAAAAAAATCACAATATAGTATTCAAACTTCGCAGTAAGTATTTACCCAATATATCATAATGTAAACAGTAACATTAATTTACCCAAAATTTGTGATCTAATTATGAAGGAGGCTATGGGAAGGAAGTGGAGGGGCTACTGTAAAAGCTAAATCCTCAACTATAACAGTAAGTATAAAACCATCTAAAACTGAGAAACAAAGAAAAAGCAATACAAGCACTTTATTTAGAAATACAGAGATATGGGACGCCTGGGTGGCTCAGTTGGTTAAGCGGCTGCCTTCGGCTCACGTCATGATCCCAGCATCCTGGGATCAAGTCCCGCATCAGGCTCCTTGCTCGGCAGGGAGCCTGCTTCTCTCTCTGCCTCTGCCTGCCTCTCTGTCTGTCTGTGCTCACTCTCTCTGACAAATAAATAAATAAAATCTTTAAAAAAAAAATAGAAATACAGAGATAAATCCCAGCAGAGATAAAGAATTAAAAGTGCCTGGCTACAGGAACTAAAACTGGAGATGGGGACAGAAGAGGCAAGGAGCCACAGTTTTTCAATATAAACCTTTTAAATATGACTGGATTGGACACCTGGCTGGCTCAGTTGCAAGAGCATGCAACTCTTGATCTTGGGGTCATGAGTTCAAGCCCCACACTGGGTGCAGTGATAACTTAAATAAAGAGGGTCATGAGATGGAGCCCTGTATTGAGGTCTAGGCTCTGCACTAAGTGATGAGTCTTCTGGAGATTCTTTCCCCTCCCACTTTCCCCACCCCCGCCCCACTCCTCCCCCTGCTCATGTTCATGTTCTCTGTCTCAGATAAATAAAATCTTTATAAAAAATAAGAATAAAAAATAAATGTGATTTGATTCAAATGTGCTTGTATTACTTTGATAAAAATAAATTCATTTTAAAAATCTAGAGATGGGGCACCTGGGTGGCTCAGTGGGTTAAGCCTCTGCCTTTGGCTCAAGTCGTGGTCCCAGGGTCCTGGGATCGAGCCCCGCATCAGGCTCTCTGCTCAGAGGGGAAGCTGCTTCTCCCTCTCTCTGCCTGCCCCTCTGCCTACTTGTGATCTCTGTCTGTCAAATAAATACATAAAATCTTTAAAAAATTTTTAAATAAAATAAAATCTAGAGATAAATGACTTCTAAGTATGAAAGCAATGGCAACAGAAAATAAACAGATCTGAACACCTAAAAGCTAAGAGTCTATATGTCAAAAATTATTTTAAATATACTTTCAGAGCAAATTGGCACTACTGTAATGCTTATAGGCCAAAATCAGTAAATTCATAACTCTTATGTGTAAGGGAGGAGCAGAAATATTTTGCTGAAACAACTGGGGAAGAGTAAGGAATATATCCATATCTGGAATAAAAGAACCCAATGGTAGACTAAGCCTAACCAATGAGCAGAGCAAGGCCCACAAAAAGCTGACATACAGTAGGGAAAGACGAGCTAAGGCTTAGGTCAGGCAGTTCTGTGCTGGTCTCAGAAGACGGGGCACATTACAAGATTCTTCTCTACATGATCCTATGGACTTCTCAATGTCTAAGATTAGTTTATATAACAGTAAAACATGAAATCAGAATCTGAAAAGTAAGACCCAAACACTGGGCCTAAAACAGCCAACAAGAACCAAACTCCAGGAACACTTCCCTCAGAGTTCCTACATATAGGGTGTATTACAGCCCAGTTGACCACCACTCTACTCCCCCCACCCTCAAGTCACTAACTATCCTGAAGAGAAGTGCTTTGTTCACTAGGAAAAGTTCTCACTGTGGGCCTCAAAGACTCACTGAGATAGAGGACCAGGAGAAACCAGGCTTTGCTTCTTGGGGGTAAGGGCCATAACTTCCTCAGAAAAACACCTGACCGTCAGCTTGGCTTGTCTGCCCCTTGAAGGCAGAAAGTCCCTAAACCAGAAAGAAGCAGACCTCCCCCCGACCCTGAAATGGACTGGCCCAAAAGAAACTCCACAATGAGGTGGGTCAAAGAGTGACAGGTGTTCTCGTTGGAGAACAACCTCTGCCAATAGTTCGTCAGCTTTGGTCTCTAAATGGTTACTGTAATTTTAAAGGGGAATCTGAGGCTGAGGATCCCTATCTTCCCCAGAGTGCTTTTAATTTCTCTAAAGCATACAATGAGTCATGAAGAGTATCCTACCGACCAGAAGGTATGAGGATGAAGCCCATTCCTAGGAGGTAACACAAGAGTGTTCTGCACTATCAAATTTATCTGGGTCAAGGTTCACAGAAGTCTCTAAACAGCAGTGAGCTCTATGACAGTGGAAGCACTCACACACAAAGACAATCATTTACCAAGAATGCTATTGCTGGGACTTTGCCCTTACTTTAAAGCAGGCCAAGGCTCATCTTTCTACTGGCTTATTACAGTCTCTGACAGATATCCCACCAATGCGATCAGGCTCCTCTTTCTGGCTCTCAACAGTCTCTTAATATGCTGTCATTTAAAAAAATTTGTGAGGGGCACCTGGGTGGCTCAGTGGGTTAATCCTCTGCCTTCAGTTCAGGTCATGATCTCAGGGTCCTGGGATAGAGCTCCGCATGCATCAGGCTCTCTGCTCAGCAGGGAGCCTACTTCCTCCTCTCTCTCTCTCTCTGCCTGCCTCTCTGCCTACTTGTGATCTTTGTCTGTCAAATAAATAAATAAAATCTTAAAAAAAAAAAAATCTGTGAACTGGGGGCACCTGGGTGGCTCACTTGGCTCCAGTCATATCTCAGGGTCCTGAGATGGAGCCACACATCAAGCTACACACTCAGCAGGAAGTCTGCTTGTCCCTGCCCCCCTCTCTCTCTGTGCTTTCTTTCTCTCTCAAATAAATAAAAATCTTTAAATAAATAAGTCTTAAAAATCTGTGGGCTGGTATAGCAAGAAGTTCTTAGACTTCTGTGATTTCTATTTTATTTTTTTTAAAGATTTTATTTATTTATTTTGACAGAGAGAAATCACAAGTAAGCAGAGAGAGAGAGAGGAGGAAGCAGGCTCCCTGCCGAGCAGAGTCCAATGCGGGACTTGATCTCAGGACCCTGAGATCATGACCTGAGCCGAAGGCAGAGGCTTAACCCACTGAGCCACCCAGGTGTCCTGTGATTTCTATTTTAGAATGGAATAATGTATCATTCTGTGCTGCTGAAACTACATCAAGAGTGAAGTCTGACAAATAAAGGAACCTTGCTGTGCCTGCAACTTTTTTGCACAACAAAATCAGATTTTCTTCAGGGTAATAACAAGTTGCAACTTTTATATCAATCCATCTTTCAACACTAATTTGAATTCCAACCTCTCCTTCTCCCTCTATTTGTAGAAAACTGCACAATTCTTAGTAGTGAGCAAAAAAGAAACTGCACGATTAAAATCTGTAGGCTTAAAAGTGACATTTCTACCTTTTACTCGGACTTCTGATACAAATTTATCTCCCAGCTACTAAGACACCACACGGTCTGAAGAAACACAGGTAAATCATGGTAAACACAGGATAAATCATGAAGAACCAACTTTCAGGGCACAATGAGATGGAGAGAGGAAAGCAGGAAGAAGATATTATGAGGACTACCAAGCAATCTTCAAAAAATTAATAAAGCAGGAAAAAGTAAAAAGTGACAAAGAAAGCAAGCCTTTAAAAAAAGAGGCAGAAGAGAAAAGAACAAAGTGATTAGGCAGAAAAACATCATTCATGCATGACATACATTGTCTTTTTGAAGGAAAGACCAAAAAGATGCAGGTAGGAATAAGCGAACATAACCCAGGCTCTGAGGACACTCCTTTTGTCCTCAGAAAAATAATCAGAACAACATACATAAGCAAGGTCAATATAGCCATGCCCCATCTTGCCCTACACCTTGAAAAGAAGAATGTGAAGCAGCAACTGCTACACAGAAATTAGAAATCTTTGAGCTCTAACTCAGGAGTATTTAAAAGGCTTACCATGGGACCTGTATTTGGAGGTGACGATTCTTCTGTGCACACAGACAAGACAGAGAGGGAAGGCATCTGGGAGATAGGATCTGAAGGAGTCAGGGTTGGCACCTCTGTGCCACTGTCCAAGTTCAAAGCTGAAAGCCCAAGAGTATGATGCCCATTGAGCTCACTGGCACTGCTTTGGGTGGAAGGCTTTAGGGAATTCCGGAAGGTGCCATTGCGGAGGCAGGATGTGCTATGGAAAGTGCTCGCCAGCTTGGCTGTCTTCTGACTGCTGTCATCAGAGTCAAGTTTGGGGAAGGACAGTGATTTGATATTGCTTACTGCAGGAATGGGGGGGAGGGACACTTTAGAAGACAGAGACATCTTTTCACAGTTGCCTAACTGTGGTAAGGTTATAAAGCCATTGGGTTTGTGAAGAGGCTTGATATCCAAGGTCGCCCGCTCCAGGGATGCCAGGACCTCCTCATCCTGTAACACAGACCCAGAGCCTCCTCTGGGCAAGTTATTATCTAATAACTGAGCCATAATGGGTCCAGTGGTTCCTACCAGAATGTTTCTCAGCTCTTCCTTCTCATCAATAGTTTTTAACTCCAGATTATCAAATGGGTCTTCTTCACACTCAAAGTCAGCAGGATTGAAATCTGCCTTTGTGTGGGGTGGGCTGAGAACTTTCTGTTTCGTGGCACTGCTGCTGACCCGAGTTGGGGTAAGGATGCTGTTGTGCTGTAAGCTGGCAAGGATGGGGTTAATTGGAGGTGGCATTGTGGCTGTACTGTGAGTCTTGGAGAAGCTCATTTTGCTGTCACCCTCTGGGCCGCTCTTAGAATTCACTTTAGCTTCTACTTCCTCAGCCTTGCGCTCTGCTTCCCTCTGGGCTTCTTGGATTTTCTTAATATCTTCAGCCCACTCAATAGTCTTCTTTTCCAAGGAGAAGTCATACTGTAAAGATATAGCAAAGAAAGGACGTGTGAACCCAGGTGGCTGCTCCTCCCCAACTCAATTCCTCCAACAAATTCTTCCTCACACAAGCACAACAGAACCTGGCAAGGCAGCATTTAAGGTGTATGAGATGATTCCCAGTCAGGAAGACTAAGGCTTCCTAAGCCCCTTATATAGTTTAATCAAACTACGCTCCCAGATTACTTCTAGAAATGAAGTAGAGAGAACTCTCACCACTTCTAATTCTACATTACCAGGCCAAAGGTACCCTGCCAACTACTTCCTTTGCTTCTCTTCCCTCAGGCCATTTCCCTTTCTAGAATTCTTCACTAGTGGCTAGGCAGATCTCCGTGACCACCTCTGAAGCTTTGCTGATGGCCTTGTTCCTTCCTCTGAACTCTTTCATAACGTCTGTCTCTATCAGATGATGCCAAGCACAAATGATCACAGATAGATTTAATCTTTAATTTTTTTTCTAAACACTTCTCCCAATAATCACAAGCCTCTTGCAGGCAGCTACTGGGCTTCAGAGCCTCTTCAGGGTCTCCATTATCTAGCACAATGACCTAGATAGAGCCTACGCTCAACAGTAACAACAGTCCCTAACATTTAAGAAGCACTTAGGAGGAACCAGGCAAGATTCTAAGCACTTTTTATGTATTAACTCTCTGGATCTTTTCAACAACACTTTACAGTAAGAACTATTACCCTCAGTTTACAAGAGCCATGCCCAAAGTCATAAGCTGGTAAGTGGTAGAACCTGGATATAACCCTGGCAATATGACTACAGATTCTATGTTCTTAAACCACTACCTATTAAATTATAATGAACAGATTATACTCTAAATACAGGAAAACTGATTATTAAGATATCGAGACATATTCAAACTAGGATTTTACAGTGCAAATTGCTTAAGGATTCACTTCATGGTTGGTTCTCTAACAGCACCTTCAAGTATATCTCAATTTACAAAAATTTCATTTGTACACTTGGGGAAAAAAATACACCTATTACAAAAAACAAAATTCACCGCAGACAGAGAAAACAAAACTTTTGGTGTTCACTCTAAAGTCTCAGAACTAAACAATATTCACGTGCACATTCAAGGCTGAAGAGACAAGAGAGGGGAGATGGACAGGAAACAGCCTACATGCCCAGACAAGAGTTTCAGAGTACAAGAAACTCTGGTCATCCCCAAGCCTTTCAGCTTCAAACAACACAAGAGAAGCCTGGAAAGGCACACATCAAGAAGTTTATTTATCTGGGACACCTGGGTGGCTCAGTTGTTGGGCATCCGTCAGGTCACAATCCCAGGGTCCTGGGGGCTCCTTGCTTGACAGGAGCCTGCTTCTCCCTCTACCAGCCACTCCCTCACTTGTGCTCACTCTCTCTCTCTCTCTGACAAATAAATAAAATCTTAGAAAAGAAAAGCGGGGGTGAGGGGGCTCAGCCTGCGAAGCATGTGACTCTTGATCTCAGGGTTGTGAGCTTAAGCCCCACGATGAGCATGGAGCCTAATTAATTAAAAAAAAAAAAAAAAAAAACCTTTAAGAGAGAAGTTCTTCATGTATGCCCCTGAGCCAGCTGCTGGGCCCCAGAAAGGCACCTGGGCAACCATGCCACTTCCTTTCTACCACTAATGGGAGTGAAAAACAGCACTGAGCATACTGCTGCTTCTAACCATGGAGGAAATTCAATTTTGCATCTGGCTTCTTCCACCATAAACAAGCTGTAACCAACTTCCTATAAACCTAGGTCCCTGGCGTTTTACTCTCAACTAGAAATTTCTTCACTTTTTTGTAAAACCTTTATTGCCTTTTATTTTTTAATTATGAAAGTAATATAAAATACTTGGAACACAGAAAAAAAGAACAGAAATATTAGAGTGAAAAAATAAGAGTGTGGTTTGAATGTACAAATAATAACCGCATCTAATATTTATGGAGTACCAGGAACCAGAGCAAATATTATAAAAGCATTATATTATTTAATCTTACAACAACTTTAAAAGCTAATTATCCCCACTTTACAGATGAGGATATGGAGACCTGGAGGGTTTAAGTAATCTGCACAAAATTACACTGCTATTACATGGCAATTCCAGCTCATGAATGAGTGATACCAGATTCTACTCTAAACGATGACACTAAGGACCACCCCCTACTACTGTGGCCACCACCACTACCGTATTCAATGAAAACTTTGTAGGCCCTAGGTGCAAGGATTATGTGTTTTACTGGCTCACTTTGATGAATTTTTAGCTGAAAAATGAAGTCTGTATTGTCATGCAAGGGCAAATATGACAAAGTCATAGAAAGCATCAAGTTATCTATCCGTCTGGAGCTCTAGGTCTGACCCTTCTGTGAACAGAAAGGAGACCAGCACCAATACCACAACCAAATTTCTCATGGAGACCCAGGCAGTCAAAGTTTAAAGGCACCATATGCAGTAAGAGAACAAAAATATATTTCAACTGTTTCACACAGGAATGGAGCTAAAAAATCTTTTGTTATTAGTGGGTGCTATGAATACAGTGAGGATAGTACCATGCACTTATTAATGCTTTATGCTGATCAGATACATAGAAAATTCCCAGCAAAGCCTAAAAGAACAATTTGGGATTCAAAAGTTTTCTGGATGAAACAGTGAATACTAAGAGAACTATTAAAAGAAAATGGTGTTTTTTAACCTATTTTAACAGTAGTATCCTGCACACAGAGAAGTGGTTACTGACATTTGTTATTGCCAATAAAAACGTCACCAAGCAGGATGCACGGGTGGCTCAGTTGGTAAGCATCTGCCTTCGGCTCAGGTCATGATCCCAGGGTCCTGGGATAGAGTCCTGCATCAGGCTCCTCACTCAGTGGGAAGCCTGCTTCTCCCTCTGCCTGCCACTCCCCCTGCTTATGTGCTCTCTCACACACTCTCTCTCTCTCTACCTCCCTCTTACAAACAGACAATGTAAGCTCAATCTTAAAAAAGATTTTTAAAAAGTCACCAAACAGGGGCGCCTGGGTGGCTCAGTTGGTTAAACAACTGCCTTCAGCTCAGGTCATGATCCCAGAGTCCCGGGATCGAGTCCCGCATCGGGCTCCCAGCTCCACGGGGAGTCTGCTTCTCCCTCTGACCTTCTCCCCTCTCATGCTCTCTCTCACTCTCTCTCTCTGAAATAAATAAATAAAATCTTTAAAAAAAAAAGTCACCAAACAGAACAATGTAAAACTTTCTATATATGGGAAATTTGTGTCTCTTCTGGCCCAATAAAGACACCATACACAAAAGGGTTATTAATTCAGCTTTCAAAACTATATAAGGTGTTCAACATCATTAGTAATTAAGGAAATACACATCAAACTGCAGTAAGAGATCATTGCAAAACCCACAAGGATACATATAATCAAAAAGATGGATAAGAAGAGTTGGCAAGATATGGATAAACTGGAACCCTCATGTACTGTGGGCAGGACTGTAAAATGGTAAAGCCACTCTAGAAAACAGTACAGCTGTTCCCCAAAAGGTTAAACACAGTTACCCTAAGACAACCCAGGAGTTCCACTTATATACCCAAGAAAACTGAAGGCACACATGCACACAAAAACCTGTCACAAACGTTCACACCAGCATTACTGATAATACACAAACAGTGGAAACCACCAAAATGTCCACCAACCAATAAATGGAAAAACAAATTGTGTTATCAATATAATGGGACATTAAGCCATAAAAATGAATGATGTACCAACACTTCACTCATACAACATGGATAAATCTTGAAAACATTATGCTAAGTCAGTCACAAAACACTATCTATTGTTATTATTCCATTTATATGACATGTCCAAAACAGGCATATCCATAGGGACAGAAAGTAGATTTACTGGTTGCCAGGGGACGGGGAGAGAGGGAAATAAGGAGTGACTGCTAATGGACACTGCATTTCTTTTTGGGATAAGGACGCTACTCTGGAATTACATACTGATGATGGATATACACTTTGAATACACTAAAAAACACTTTATATAGACACCTAAAAAGTTGAATTTCAAGGTATGTGAATTATATGTCAATAAAACTACTATTTTAAAAAATATAACTGAAATGCTCCCATTTGATTACCTACTGCATATAGACTGGAAAATAAATTATTTCTTAGGGTAACATGGTGGTACCTCAGAGAATCCCACAGAAATAAAACTTTGACAGAAAATTGTATTTTCTAAAATCTTAAGTCATAGAAGTGTTTGATAGGTAACGTACTTTCCTTTTTGCCCATTTAATTCTTAGTCGAAACTGTAACCTTGTTGAGGACAGTGATTAAGGTATTTAGTTCCATCCCCAACCCTAGCAGAGCACTGCTCAAAATTAGGTACTCAATAAATGTGCACTGAGGGAAGAAAGGAAGTCATAGAACATAAAGCTATTTGCTGCTTTCAAGAAGTAATTCTATACTTTTGTATGTAACTGAGCTTTAAAGATGAAAGGCTGAGAAAGAAGCTGCTGAGATGGCATCTAAGCACATTCTAAAAGAATAAACAGATTTTAACAGGTAGACAGCTTTTAGTACAGTGAGAAAGAGGAAAACATTGAAGGTGGAGGTAACAGCTCATGAGAAAAAGCATAGTACTATAGGTCATACACACGGTATGTTCAATGAATTGGTAGTCACCTGGGTCGTAGGAGATATGGAGATGATGAGCTAAGGTACTTTACCACAACCTTATGTCTGGACTTGATTAAATAAGGACTGGTGAATCAGTGTAAGTTGTTGTTTTTTTTTTAACAGAGGTGTGACAATTGGAAACTTTAATTTAGAGATATTGTTCTAGAAACAATATGAAAATTTTTTTAAAAAGTGTTGTAAGCAGAAGGGCCAATTAAAGAGGACTACTGCAGAAGTCCACGTAAAAAAAAAATCACATAAGGATGAATTGGGTGGTAAAGGTGAGACACAGCAGAGAGAAAAAGATTTCCTAATTTGAGTGACCAAGAAGATAATGAGGACATCAAAAGAGAGAAAGAAGTAAATAAGCAGTTCAGATGGGCAGTAAGGATTTGTTCTGGACAAGGCAGAGAAACCCAGGAATATACAGTCTAATAGATTGTAGATGGTCTGTAATAAATAAACATATGGAAGTGTGCGCATATATGTGTGTGTGCATGTGTGTATATGTGTGTGTGTGAGAGACAGAGACAGAAAGAAAGACAAACAGACAATGTAAGCCAAGCAGTAATAGCTGCTATAAGAAATACAAGTAAGATAGGAGAATGGTTTTTATTCCTATTCACTATACATCAAAATCTTACTATTTAAACTTTTAAATGCACTAAACTTTAACTAAAAATCACCACTTACCTGTACTTCTCTGACCACCTGCAAACAATCAGGCAAGGAGAAGCCAATAGGAAGACCAACTTTAGCTGGTGTTTTGAATTTGTCTCCTATCTTAAATGGGACATCATCAAGGTAACTGAAAGTCCCTACAATCAAAAATAAAGTAGAAAATATCAGCAAAGAACTTTATTATTTGTTCTGCTATTATCTTATATATAGGATACAACATAAATTTATGCTATCCTAAAACTAGAAGTTACAGAGACTTGCTGCTCTGACTGCTTACCTTCTCCTGACCCTAGACCTCTGTGGAGGAAATCCTGCTTGAGCCTACTTGATCTTATTAGGGTTTATTTTCAATTACACTTAGTATAAAAGCCAAAGTACTCATAGAAGCCTAAAAGGCCTCTCCAAAGCCCACTGCACTAACTCAGTAATTGTTCCTCAACCACGACAAAGTCAAACTCACCTCAAAATTTCAAAAATTCTGCAGTGGCTGCTCCTTCTATCTGGAATGTCCTTCCCTGAAATATTCACATGACTTATTCCTTCGACTTCTTCAAGTCTTTGCTCAAATGTCACTCTCTCAATGAAGCTTACTCTGACTACCCTATTCAAAACCACCTGACCCTTGCTACAGTACTCCCATGTTATCCCCTATCCTTTCGCCCACAGCACTTATTACCTTCTAACATATTAAGGAATTCATTTTAAAATTATATTCATTGTCTGTCTGGCCCAATGGAATATAAGCTCCTTGCAGACAAGCAATTAAGTCTATTTTATTCACTGATGTACTCTCAAAACCTATACATATTAGGCACTTAATACTGATGAATTGATAGAACCTCCTCAAAAGAACTTCTCTGACTAGGAGTTCTCTACTTTAGTAAGAATCGTTTCTAAGTAATACAAAGAATTACTCTGCATTTTTTAAAAGATTTTTATTTACTTATTTGACAGAGAAAGAGATCACAAGTAGGCAGAGAGGTAGGCGGGGGGGGGGGGGCAGGCTCCCTGTTGAGCAGAGAGCCTGATGCAGGGGCTCGATCCCAGGACCCTGAGACCATGACCTGGGCTGAAGGCAGAGGCTTAACACACTGAGCCACCCAGGCGCCCCTACTCTGCATTTTTTAAACTATATTCTGCAGCAGATGTAGAAATATTCAAGAAGCATAGCGCTTATGAAAAAAGGAAAACCAGGAGTGCTTGAGTGGCTCAGTCAGTTAAGGGTCTGCCATCAGCTCAGGTCATGATCTCAGGGTCTCAGGATCAAGTCCCACATAGGGCTTCCCTGCTTGGTGGGGAGTCTGCTTCTTGCCCTCCCTCTGCTCCTCCTCACTGCTCATGGTCTCTCTCAAATAAGTAAATAAAATAAACCAAAAACAAACAAACAAACAAAAAACAGACAAGACCATGGGAATCAAAAAAGAATTAATCAGGAGACATAAACCACATACAACTGAACTGCTCTAACTCCCCGAAGGCTCTCTGCCTAAATGCTGAATCATACAGAAAGACCAGGACATTATCACTGATTTACAGAGTCAGACAAAATTAGAGTGGCTCTTATATGTGACTCTAACTATACACTCCCAACTGTACATGGTTTCTTTTCTGGACCAGATCTGGGGCTAACTTAGGGCAGAGCCATCATGGACAATGAAATTGTTCCTACTTTTTTACTATTAACGGCTAGTAAAATAAGGATTGTTGGGACACCTGAGTGGCTCAGTCAGTTAAGCGCCTGCCTTTGGCTCAGGTCATGATCCCAGGATTCTGAGATCAAGGGCCAGGTTGGACTCCCTGCTCAGTGGAGAGCCTGCTTCTCCTTTTCCTGCCTGCTTCTGCTCTCTCAAATAAATAAATAAAATCTTAAAAAAAAAAAAAAAAAAAAGGATGCTTCTGGGCCTCACACTGGTTTATTTCCTTGAATGCTTATAGACAGAATAATACAATTACACCTCTTCCATGAAGATGGCTTCTCTCCCTTTCTAAAAACTAACAGATTTCAAGACTTAACAAACTCAAGATATATTTGAAATCTTCTCATCATTCCCATTTCCTGAAGTAAATACTGCTCTGATACACCTGAAACCCTCCACCAGAAAGAAGGCCCCTACTTGCACCCTTGGGGGCTGGCCTCTCTCTTTTCCATATATTCTAATCAGAACTGAACAATTTTATGTCTCTCCCACTCAGCGAGCAAATTAAACTCACAACCATGCTTAATTTAACAATTCTTCTGGGGAATAACCATAATTATTAATACTCTAGGAAAGTTTCTTCATTAGTCATATCTGTAGAAGTACTATTTTCTCAAATGGCAATGCCTGTCACATTCCCACCCTTTTTTTTTACTTGATTACGTCTAGTCCTGTAAGGATGAGCTTAAGAACAACTCCCTTCTTAATCTCAGAACACCCAGTTCATACCAGCACCTCAGGTTTTAGCATTCTGTGCCTAGACACTCTGAGTGAAAATCCTGAGTGTCCCTTAAGAAGGGATAAATGTTTCATATCTACACCTTCCAATCCCAGCAAAACTGGCAGATAAGATGCTCAATAAGAACAAATAAAGAAGCATGGTGTATACTTCTTTCATATTTAACTCTCACCCCTATGCTAACTCACATTCAATTAACATTTATTAAAATTCAAAATGATTTACCTAAAATGGCAAGGCTACTCATAAAAATATACGAGGTGCTTCCCCACCAAAGTATGAGGTATTATCACAGGTTGCCAAAAAAAAAAGAAAAACAAGTACTGGTTACAGACCTAAAACCCTCTGTCGCTTAAAAAATCTTTTTATATTATACAAATTAAAAGCAAAGTTCTAATTTTAAAATATTTTTATCTGTCTTCCATGAAAACTGGTGCTCAAATTTTACTAGAGGTTAGATTTTTAACTTTAGCTAGAGTCCTGATAGGAGACAAAGCTGAGACTAGCATTTTCTAAGAAGCATTGGCAAGATTTACAGTCAAATTAACAATCACAAAATTAAGTCTTTGGTTTCATTGTTTGAATAAACATTCAAAGTAAAGTTAATTATAATATACACACACACACTCTCTCTCTCTCTGAAAAAAAATCCTACCCATAATAACATAAGAGTGTATGATATACAAATATCAAGAAAACCCATCCAGGGGCACCTGGGTCGCTCAGTGGGTTGAGCCTGGGATCAGGTCATGATCCCAGAGTCCTAGGATCTCTCTGCTTGGCGGGGAGCCTGCTTCCCCCTCTCTCTCTGCCTACTTGTGATCTCTCTCCATCAAATAAATAAATAAAAATCCTTAAAAAAAAAAAAAAACATCCACACTAAAACTAACAAAATTTTCTTAAATGAACAGTTCTATTGTAGAACGGTGATGGCAGTTGAGGGAGAAAATTATCTATAAAAAATAACATACTTAACATATCTGAGCCAAATGGGAGTTATCTTTCAAAGAGTGTTCAGTTTCCTTGCCCAACTTTCAGTTAGGAAACTATGACTACTGTATACACTGATGACTTATATTCTGTAAATTGAAGTAGGCCCTGGCATAAGGACAGATGGATCAAATATTGTATCTTTAAACAACTGCTGTTTCCCTTCCTTAACACCAATTAAAGGTTTCTGCTTTTAAATGAATGTTTTTTTTTTTTTAAAGATTTTTATTTATTTATTTGTCAGAGAGAGTGAGCACAGACAGAGAGGCAGGCAGAGGCAGAGAGAGAAGCAGGCTCCCTGCCGAGCAAGGAGCCCGATGCGGGACTCGATCCCAGGACGCTGGGATCATGACCTGAGCTGAAGGCAGCCGCTTAACCAACTGAGCCACCCAGGCGTCCCTAAAGGTTTCTGCTTTTAAAAATCAGTTTCATTTCACTAACAAAGCCAATGCCAAGGTGACTTGGCACATCCTTTAACTTTCCCTGGTCTTGATCCATTAAACTTTGTTAGTACAGAATGAGCCAACAGTTATGTGTTTACTGGAGAAAGGGAGGGAGGAATAAAGGGCAAAAACACATTTAGAGAAACCTGGCTGCCTCAGTTAATAAAGCATGGAACCCTTGAATGCAGAGATTACTTAAAACTAAAAAATCTGGGACGCCTGGGTGGCTCAGTTGGTTAAGCAGCTGCCTTCGGCTCAGGTCATGATCCCAGCGTCCTGGGATCGAGTCCCACATCGGGCTCCTTGCTCGGCAGGGAGCCTGCTTCTCCCTCTGCCTCTGCCTGCCTCTCTGTCTGCCTGTGCTCGATCTCTCTCTCTCTCTAACTAATAAAGAAAAAAGAAAAAAAAAAAAAAACCTAAAAAATCTTTTAGGGTGGTTCAGTCAGTTAAGCATCCAACTCTTGATTTCAGCTCAGGTCATGATCTCCGGGTCACAAGATCGAGCCCCCACAGGGCTCTCCACTGGGCGTACAAGCTGCTTGGGATCCTCTCTCACTCTCTCCCCTAGTCCCTCCCCACCCCACCAACCCACCTCGTGGTGCATACTCTTTTTTTGTTTTGCTTTGTTTTTAAGATTTTTATTTATCTGAGGGGTGCCTGGGTGGCTCAGTGGGTTAAAGCCTCTGCCTTCAGCTCAGATCATGATCTCAGGGTCCTGAAATTGAGCCCCACATCAGGCTCTCTGCTCAGCAGGGAGCCTGCTTCCCCCTCTCTCTCTGCCTGCCTCTCTGCCTACTTGCGATCTCTCTCTCTGTGTCAAATAAATAAATAAAATCTTTTAAAAATAAAATCTTTTAAAAATAGATAGCTAGGGGCGCCTAGGTGGCTCAGTTGTTAAGAATCTGCCTTCAGGGACGCCTGGGTGGCTCAGTTGGTTAAGCAGCTGCCTTCGGCTCAGGTCATGATCCCAGCGTCCTGGGATCGAGTCCCACATCGGGCTCCTTGCTCGGCGGGGAGCCTGCTTCTCCCTCTGCCTCTGCCTGCCACTCTGTCTGCCTGTGCTCTCTCTCTCTCTCAAATAAATAAATAAAATCTTTTAAAAAAAAAGAATCTGCCTTCAGCCCAGGTCATGATCCCAGGGTCCTGGGATCGAGCCCCACATCGGTCTGCTTGTTCAGTGGGAAGCCTGCTTCTCCCTCTCTCACTCCCCCTGCTTGTGTTCCCTCTTGCTGTGCCTTTCTCTCTGATGAATGAATAAATTAAAAAAAAAAAAAAAGCTAAATAAATAAAACCTTTTAAAAAAGGCATTTAAAGAAATGGCAACAAAGCAAGCAACCTTTTGACTGGACAGAAGACTACCGTAGTTTAATTAATGATCATGCTATGAGGATTATAAAAATGCATTTTGCAAATCTAACTGACTATGCCTTATGAATTATTCATTTCAATTCAATAAATCTAAATACATATATTTAAAGACAGCAATTTCTCTTGTTTCTCAATACACCTTATTTTTTAAATAGATTCAATAAAACTCAATTAACTACATGGCCCAGAGAATTAAACAATTGTGACTAACAAATTTCCAGCTTACCCCAAATACTTTTCAGCTTTATTTATTGTTGAATATCTTTCTAAAATGTCTGAGCTCACTTTCTTAAGTTCAGTTTCGAGAAAGAAAATAAGTGTATCTCTGATGACCATGGCTGTGGCAGTTCCCTGAAGTCAGGTTCTGCACCTGACTTTGCATTACACCACAGGGGAAGAGAATGGGCTGAAAATGTAGTAAACCAGGATAAATTCTACAAAAGCATCATAGTGATTTCTTTCTTTTCGAATTGCTGATATGCTTATAATCTTGTCACCTGCACGTTTTCCTGCCAAAAAGTTATAATTCCAGAGAAGAGGAGAGATGAATTCATAATGGAGGGTAGAAACCAGATTATGCTTAATTCAGGTTTTACTGTGACTTCAAATTGAGGATTCAAATTGAAGTTTTTGAAAAAGACCAAGAGTAAAGACCAAACTTAAAATTTAGTGAAAAATACAATTCCATGACCAGGTATCACTATCTTAAAGCCATTAGGTTGGTTTTAAACTTAGATTAGGGGCACCTGGATGGTTCAATAGGTTAAGCCTCCAACTCTTGATTTCAGCTCAAGTCATGATCTCAGGGTTATTAGACTGAGCTTCATGTGGGGCTCTTTGCTCAGCGCAGAGTCTGCTTGAGATTCTCTCCCTCTGCCCCTTCTCCTGCTGGTGCATGGACCCCACCTTTGATAAATCAATTAATTCATTCATTCATTAAAGTTGACAGATACACACACATGTAGACAGATACACATAACATTATATAGATATCTCCTACAGGATGTAAAGTCACAAGAAAATGTGACTCATACCTTAACAACAAAAGCCAGATAGCCTACAAAATCAGCTTTTTAATATACAATGTCTGGCATTCAATCAAAAATAAGACACACAGGGGCGCCTGGGTGGCTCAGTGGGTTAAAGCCTCTGCCTTCGGCTCAGGTCATGATCCCAGGGTCCTGGGATGGAGCCCCACGTCAGGCTCTCTACTCAGCAGGGAGCCTGCTTCCTCCTTTCTGACTCTCTCTGTCTACTTGTGATCTCTGTATGTCAAATTAAAAAAAAAATCTTAAAAAAAAAAATAAGACACACAAAAAAGCAAGAAAATGTAATCTATCATTAAGAATCAGTCATCAGACCCAAACTGAGGGAGAGCAAAGATACTGAAATTATCAGAAAGATTTAAAATAACTGTAATAAATATACTAAAGGATCTAACGGAAAAGATGAACATGGGTAAGCAGATGAGAAATTTCAACAAGCGACGTAAATATAAGGACACAAAGCAACAATGCCAGAAATGAAAAATGCAGCATCAGAGAGAAAATCTTTGATGGTTCATAACCAGGCTATCCTGATAATCAGAAAATACTTAGCAGAGGAAAGAACCAGAGACCCTGAGGGTAGGTCAAAAGAAATTAACTGAACTGAAACACAAAGGTGGAAAAAAAAAAAAAAAAAAGAACAAAATGGAACAGAACCTTAAGAGATATGTAGGGCAATATCAAATAGCCTAATATGTGTATGATTAGAGTCTCAAAAGGATAAGAGAGAAACAATGGGGCAGAAGAAATATGAAAGGAAGTAATAGCTGCAAATTTTCCCAGAGTAATAAAAGATATCAGCCCACAAATCCAAGAAGTTTAGCTAATTTCAAGCAGGATAAACACATAGAAAATCATACAAAGGCACATCACAGTAACAATGCTGAAAACAAAGATAAAATTCTTGAAAGATGGTGGGGGAAGGGAAGCAATGATTCATTGATGGCCAGCTTCTTTATATTACACTGTAAAGCAGTAACAGATCAAGTTTAAAAACAATTTAAAATAAAACATCTGGGGCGCCTGGGTGGCTCAGTGGGTTAAGCCTGTCTTCCGCTCGGGTCATGATCTCAGGGTCCTGGGATCGAGTCCCTTGTCGGGCTCTCTGCTTGGCGGGGAGCCTGCTTCCTCGTCCTCTCTCTCTCTGCCTGCCTCTCTGCCTACTTATGATCTCTATCAAATAAATAAATAAATTCTTTAAAAAAAAAATCTTCTTTATTCAGCAGAAAAAGTATTTCAATATCCTAGGAGAAATTAAACCAAAGGCAAAATGAACCTCCCTTAGAAGGTAGCTAGCTCAACGGTCATAAATAGGACAGCCTGACCTTTCAAAGGAAAGAATTTAATTTTATTAAGTTTATCTGATTATACAGACTTATTTTTTTCCTAAGTTAGAAACTCAAGGAACTTTCTCAGATATTAAAAAAGAAATCTTTTTGTTGAAACTTTTTTCTCCATTTAATTTATTTGAGATAGAGTGAGAGAGCAGGGGAGGGGCAGAGGGAAAGGCAGAGGGAGAGGGAGAAGCAGACTCCCTGCTGAGCAGGGAGTCCCATACTGGGCTTGATTCCAGGACCCCCGAGATCATGACCTGAGCCAAAAGCAGATTCTTAACCAACTGAGCAACCCAGGTGTCCCTGTTAAAATGTTTTAAAAACCCCCTTCTGGGGACACATGGGTGGCTCAGTCCAATAAGGATCCACCTCTGGCTCTCCCTCTACCCCTCCCCCAATGCTTGCATGCTCCCATGCTCCCATGCACCCACACACTCTCTTTAAAAAAAAATAAATAGGGCGCCTGGGTGGCTCAGTCGGTTAAGTGCCTGCTTCAGCTCAAGTCATGGTAAGGGTTTTCTGAGATCAAGTCCTACATTGGTTGGGGGGGGGTGGTCTCTGCTCAGCAGGGGGCCTGGCTTCTCCCTCTCCCACTCCCCCCTCCCTGCTTGTACTTGGTGTCAAATAAATAAATAAAGGCTTAAAAAATAATAGTAGCAATAAAATCTTAAAAATAAAAATAAATGAAAAAAATAAAAATAAATGTAAAAAGTGACTTCTGGAAAATAATTTTTGTCTTAAACAAAGTGGAAAATAAGTTAAAAACTAAAGAGAAGTAACATTTTAAAACACCAGACTCCAACAAAGGTCTGGTTTAAACTGAGCCGAGGGTTTGCAATTTACATAATATAATACAAGCATAATATTTTTAAAGGTCTTTCAGAATTAACTGCTTATTTCTTATTCTGTCATTTAGGGATATGTAGTTATTAATGACAGTGGAAGAAGTTCTGCCTTAGTTGAAAAAGATGAACTTGAGGAACACCTGGGTGGCTTAGTTGGTTAAGCATCTGCCTTCAGCTCAGGTCATGATCCCAGCTTCCTGGGATCAAGTCCTGCACTGGGCAACTCGCTCAGTGGGAAGTCTGCTTCCCCCTCAGCCTGCCACTCTCCCTGCTCGTGAGCACACACTTTCTCTCTCTCTCTGACAAATAAATAAATGAAACCTTTAAAAAAGGGGGGGGGGACCTGGGCGGTTTAGTCATTAAGCATCTGCCTTCAGCTCAGGTCACAATCCCAGGACCCTGGGATCAAGCGGTACATCGGTGCATCTGGCTCCCTGCTGAGAGGTAAACCTGCTTCTTCCTCTCCCACTCCCCCTGCTTGTATTCCCTCTCTTGCTGTGTCTCTGTCAAATAAATAAATAAATAATCTTTAAAAAAAAAAAAGAACTTGGAAAGTAAATCAAATACTAGTCATAGCACAGGATCTAGTCAGCCCAAATATTTAAAAAGACAAAAAGCAATTTAATATCCAGTCACAAGAACAAATGTCACCTCCTTCTCCACATCCCAAATGCCCTGGAAGAATTATACACACACATACACTCACTAACCCTAATGAGCCAGTCAGATAATACCTACCTTAGGGAGATTCAATCCACAGGCCTATAAGCTAGGCTGTACCAATCAGATCCTCCCTTGGCCAAAAGATAGAAAAACTTTTAGCTACATGATGTTAGCCACTTAAACTGAAAGATCAAGTAGCAAGCAGTATAATAATGGGGGGTGGTCATTTTTGACCCTATGCACTCTACACAAGTAGGTCAAAAAAGCAAGTCTATAAATAGAAGAATAAAAATGGAGCACGCCCACAGAGAAAAGCAGTAAGAAAAGGCTATGTAGCTTCCTGAGAGATGGAGGGAGTACGAGCCTTAGCTTCCTGGCTTTCTAATTTCAGCTCTGTAAGACCAGGCTGAACTTGATTTCCTGCACTCAGATGCCAACAAGATTGCTATTCTCCCCCCACCTTTTTTTTGCCTATTTCATTTCTATTCCTTAAACTACATAATATCTAAAAATAAGATTTTTTACTCTAAAAACTCTAAAGCTACAGATATTCAAGTAGGAGCTCCGAAGTTAAAAGCAGAAGCTGAAAAGAGAAAGAGTAAAAAATCTTTTCTCGGGGCACCTAGGTGGTTCAGTTGGTTAAGCATCTGACTCTTGATCTCACCTCAGGTCTTGATCTCAGGGTTGTGAGTTCAAGCCCCACGCTGGGCTCCACGATTAGCGTGAAGCCTACTGAGGGAAAGGAAAAAGAAAAAGGGAAAGAGAAAGGAGAAAGGAGAGAAGAAAGAGAGGAGAAAGGAAAGAAGGAAAGGAAAGGAAAGAAAGAATCTTTTCTTACTCATGTAGAATGTTTCACTTAAACAAGAAAATTTTGGTGAGGAATGTAAGGAGATGGAGGAATTTCTTAAAAAGTTACTGACTGGGGTGCCGGGGTGGCTCAGTGGATTAAGCCTCTGCCTTTAGCTCAGGTCATGGTCTCAGGGTCCTGGGATCGAGTCCCGAATCAGGCTCCCCGCTCAGCAGGGAGCCTGCTTCCCCCCTCTCTCTCTTTCTCTGCCTGCCTCTCTGCCTACCTGTGATCTCTGTCTCTGTCAAATAAATAAATGAAATCTTAAAAAAAAAAAAAGAAGTTACTGATCAGTAACTAAATTAGTAACTAAATTAATAACTAAAATTAGAATCTTCTCTCTGGACTGTTTAGATGGAACACATAACCTGGGGCTCATCTTATTTTCACTCTAGTCAAAAAGGACTTCCCAAAGAGTCGAGATATATAGTTTATCTTTGAAATAAGATTTTAAGTTAAAATTTTTCTTTTTTGCTATTTTCTCTCCCCAGGCCTTTCCCCTGTCCTCTCTTTTTCCTTAAAAAAAGTGATCCAGAGGCAACTTCAGATCTACCTCTCTATTATCATTTGAATACTTTTAAAGTACTGTCTAATAATCCTTAGACAATAGGAAACAGCTTACCTGGCAGATCTGATGCCTGATCTGCTATAAAGAATGCAAACTCCTGGGGCACCTGGGTGGCTCAGTTGGTTAAGCGTCTGCCTTCGGCTTAGGTCATGATCCCAGAGTCCTAGGATTGAGCCCTGCGTCAGGTTGCCTGCTCAGTGGGAAGCCTACTTCTCCCTCACCCACTACCCCTGCTTGTGTTCCCTCTCTCGCTGTGTCTAATAAATAAATAGTATCTTTAAAAAAAAAAAAAGCAAATTCCTGAGCATAACTCACTTAACTCCAAAAGGACTTAGCAAAACACATACAACTGATGTATATAAGCATATGCACAATGGGAATTCAAAATATAAAACTGTTATATGAAATATCAAGCAAGATAGAACCCCAGTGACTGCTGCTGCAGCCTGACTGAGCTGACTGATTCGATCAAGCAACCAGAAGAGAAAACAATGTATGTTGCCATGCAGTCTGGCAAACGATTCTTACAATGACATGATTTTAAAAATGGAAGGACAGCTTTAAAAATCTTCATTTCTTTAAGTGGGGAAGAAGCACAGGGTGGAGAGAGACAATCTTAAGCAGGCTCCACTGCCTGAAGCAGGGCTTGATCTCAACCCAGATATCAGGACCTAAGGAGAAATCAAGAGTCAGATGCTTAATTGACTGAACCACCAGGCATCCTCAAAAACCCTTTTTAAATAACTGTGTTGTTTGGATTCCTTGTATTTAATTCTTATCTTCTACTGTATGAAAAGAGAATCTAACCTTAATTCTTAGGCACATCCATTCCTCCCAAATGCAGATAATAAAGTTTATTGAAAGGCTGTATCTTAGAAAAGGATGAAAAACTATTTGTTTCAAATACAAAATTGTAATTACTAACATTTCTGTAATTACTGATCATGGTTTATTTGTAGTAATTATTTCCTATCACTGTGGGGCAGGAAGGGAGGATGACAGGGATGGACACTAAAGCAAAACTATTATCTTATTAATAGTTTTACTATTATTAATAATAAACTTATTAATAATTAACAATTAACTTATTAATAAAAGTTTATTAATAGCTTTATTAACTAAAGTTTTATTTTATTTTATTTTATTTTTTTTATTAACTAAAGTTTTAGAGTGTTTCACACCTGAGACCACAAAGAGCTATGACCAGAGAGTAAGAAAGGGAATGTAAGGACTTCAAAACAATAAAAACAGGTAGGCTCCCCATCCATCTCTGGTAGTTTCAAGTACAATAACCACAGAGACTCTAAAATGTAACTAACTACTTCAATACTTCAATATTACATTACCTGAAATCCACTGGAATGTATAGGCTATACTGTTGTACAACTTTTTCTCAAGCTGTTCATTTAAATAAACAAAAAGAGGCATTTACTTAACACTAAGTGATTTCAAATCCTCAGATCAAATCATAACTTAAACCATGATATCTATAAATAAAATCTTTAAAAAAACCATGATATCTAATAGTCCACTTACCATGAAAATCTGCACCCAACTTCTTAGAAGCCATTTAGAACCTGAAAAACAAAGAAATATTTTTAAGCACACCATGCTCTAAGGGGATATAAACAAATCATTATGAGAAAATTGAGACTACAAAAAAACCCAGAATACAGTCCTCAAACTTCTCAGTCCCAAAATCTCAAAAAAGGAGAAAAGAAGAGATACTAATTTTCTAGAGAAAAGTTAAATAATTCTTAAATCTACATGTTCTAAAAATGTATGTGTGGGGATGCCCGGGTGGCTCAGTCAGTCAAGCATCTGCCTTTGGCTCAGGTCATGATCCAGGGTCCTTGGATGGAGCCAGGCGTCAGGCTCCCGGCTCTGCAGGTAGTCTCCTTCTCCCTCTGCCTCCCCCAACTTGCGCTCATGCTCTCACTCTCTCTCTCAAATAAATAAAATCTTAAAAAAATTTTTTAAGTGAAGGACAAAAACATAAAACCACACATCATTGCATTTTCAGCCCCTATAAAAGTAGGTCTGAGGGCACCTGGATGGCTCAGTGGGTTGAAACTTCTGCCTTCGGCTCAGGTCATGATCCCAGGGTCCTGGGATTGAGCCCCAGAGCAGGCTCTCTGCTCAGCAGGGAGCCTGCTTCCCTTCCTCTCTCCCTGCCTGCCTCTCTGCCTATCTGTGATCTCTGTCAAATAAATAAATCATTTTTTTAAAAAAAGTAGGTCTGAAGTCCTGTCTTACACAAATAATCTGAGCTCTTAAACCTAAAAGTCAGTCTATTGCCCTTGATATGGTGTTTATACCTGTAACTTAAAAATATAAGCGGGGGGGGGGGGGGGGGGGGGGGGG
>ML111086.1:0-21353 GCA_003697995.1 Taxidea taxus jeffersonii
AAAAAAAAAAAAATACCAGACTCAGGTTTATGAGCAGAAGCTCTGCATCTTCTTCAGCACCATCTATGCACCTGGGGAGAAGATGTGCGCATAGTAAAATGCTGAAGGCACACATTAGGATAGCACTTCCCAGACCAGTTTCACATTCTGACCACAATCAGTTTTGTAGCCGAGAGAGTCAGATACTCTTTTCCTTGTTAGTGCCGTTAAATGACTTAGACTTGGGTTTCGAGACAAATTTTCGTTACTTTCTCAAGTCAGCCTCCTACAGGGTCATTTCAAATCCCACACGTTTGAAGACACTTCCTCCTCTGGCTTCCCTCCTTCTGTCATTGAAACCCCCACCCCAGCCTTCGCCCACCCTCAGATGTACCCTTGACTGACTCCATCCTTATCCCACATCTAGACGGACGCCGAGACTGCTTGGAATTTCTTTTGAATTATCTCTTGCCTCTGCTCCCACGGTCTCCACTATAGTCAGAATGTCCTGTTTTCCCTACTGCTAAGCCGATTTAGCTGCCTTGCTCCTAGTCTTCCTTCATCCTCTGTCTCACTGCCAGAAATAGAATCTGAAAACACCATTTTATAACGTTGCTCCCTCGGTCAAAATCCTTTCGAGGTGCCTTATTTTCTTACATGAACCACAAGCCTCTCAGTGTAGCTTTCAAGCCCCGCTGTACTTGGACACCTACCCCTACCCCAACCCATCACATTTACGTAGTTGCCCCAGTATTCCAAACCCTTCTTGGAGACAGGCTGACCACCTCATCGACCCCAATGGTTTTTCTCTCCATGCATTTGCCCTCGTCAGCACCTCACTCAGAATGCCTGCTCTTCTTCCTCTGCCTTTCCAGACCTTGTTCTCTTTTAATACGGGGCTCAATTTACCCATCTCTGAAGCCTTTATTCATTAACCAATCCTCAGGGATCATGCCTGCCATAACTTAGTGCCCTTACGACTCAGTAATCAAATGCCTCATGTTGTACTTGTTGTCTCATTGTGACCAACTTCAGAGCCAGGCCTGTTTTCTGTTTTCTTTTTATCATAAGTAATTTTTTTCTTTTACAGATTCCCTTAATTACCCCTGAATTGGAGATTTATGTCTGGTTTTTTAGTTCGATTCCTCTTAGTATTTCAAACCATTAAGATATTGAAGTCTACTTGACAGATCAAGGATTTACATTGATTGACGAGTAACTATTAATAGTTGAAAACCCCAACTGAACCATCTCCAGTTTTATCCCATGTCTAGTTTCTGAAGCAGGACAGAATATAACTGACAAATAAAAACTAAACACAGCCATCATGACAGTGAATTCATAGACATTCACAGTGAGGTCTTTCTTGTATGTCAAGTGCTACATGAGACTGTAAATTTGGAGAAGACTGAAGCAATTGGAAACTGGAAATAGGAAGAGAATCTGGCCCACTCCCCCCATCACAAGGAATTTAGCAAGTTTAGGAAGGGTCACATACAGAACATAGTCTAATGATCAGATCGACATGGGCATACAACAGAGGCATACAAGAACAGTGTTCAAGTAAGATCTTTTGATCAAGAAAGTGAGTGGTTAATTTACAAACTGACTGAATTTTTGCTCTGAAGACTGTCATAACCCTGATTTACAATCAGTAATAGCACCAAAGCCAACACGAAAGCAGGCAGTTCTGTAACCAGAGGATCCAAGTACAAGAGCAACTACTCTGAGAAGACCTATCTCGTAAAGATTTCTCTCTACACATGATCCATTTACTAGTTTTGAAACTCAGTTTCACAGTCTGATCCAATAAGGGTTGTTCAGGTCTTTACAGGGAGAAGAGGAAACTCTCTCTCTTTTTTTTAAAGAAACAACTTTATTATCATACAGTGATTTTTAAGACACTGTTCCAAAAGCAGCACAACCCCTTCCTCCACAAAGTGCACATACACATACACACACACACTACGAAATGCCAAAGTCATTAGCTGTTTGTACCCTAGATGTGGAAGAAGGAATTCCCCAGGTGATTTTTAAATTCTGGGGCAATTACTACATACAGTTTCGAGAGCCAGAAGTAAGAATCAATCTGCCAAGCAACTATTAGGAATGGAATTGCTTCTCCTTCAAGGTATATGCTGGATTAACTTCTAAAGTAGTTAATTACTGTTCAGATCATGCTGTAGTGACACACAGCTTACATGGAAAAACTATGGCCACCCGGGGCTTAAGGAGGTAGGAGAGAAGGAAGGTCACGATTTCTGTTATCTTTTAGGCTGTGTCTAATGGGACTAGCTTAAAAGCCAAAGAATCAAAAAGCAGGGTTTTTTGTTTGTTTGTCCATTTTAGCCAAACCAAAATAACAAGGTTTTTTTTTTCTCTAAGTAAATTAATTGTTTAAATGAGTCAACTACTGGTTATTTGATCATTATAAAGATTTTACCCAAATTGGTGCTGCTTGTCAAAGACTCAGGAAGTAGCCAAATGCTTTGGTTGAATAACCTTCAGATCCATTTCGACTTTGATAATGTACTAAATTTTCCTAGCAGAAGATGGTAGAATACAGGGTCCCCCAATTCATTTCCCTTTAGAAGTAACTCATGGCAGGTGAAGAAAACACTGCTCTCAATGGAAAGATCAGGAACACAGATGGCACATGGCAGGGCCCAGATTGCTGTTTCCCTCTCTTTGGACCCAAAATGATCCCCATTTCTCATGGCACTCTTCAGTCCCACCAACTGTGTATCTGGCTTCAGAAACCTTCTCAACATGGTGCTGTGGGAGCCTGCTACTGCCACAGGACTTCTCTGCCTTCAGTGCCCACAGTTCTTGGTCACGCTGTTTCAAAGAATGAAGAGGTAGACCAGATGAAGAGTGGTGGGCAGTAAAGCAAGGCTTATGGAGCGATAGTACGAAGCTCCTGAAGAAGGAGTGAACCCAAGAGGGTTGCCCGTGGAGTTTCTAAGTTTAGGGGTTTTTATGAGCTCTTTTGTGAAACTATCTTAAGCAATCAGGGTATGCTAAGTCGTGCCAATCAGGGCTTTGATCAAGCATTTGTCTACCTATTAGGCTAATGTTTATGTGCTAATAGTCCTTTGGGGGCTGACATCTGGGGGCTCACATCTTAACTGTCTCTTGCTTGTGATAGGGACAAATGCTTTGTGGTTGGGGTGCCTGGGTAGCTCAGTCGGTTAAATGTCTGCCATTGGCCTGGGTCATGATCTCAGGGTTCAGGTCATGATCTCATGGTCCTGGGATGGAGTCCTGGGATCAGTCCAGCTCCCTGCTCAGCAGGGAGTCTTCTTCTCCGTCTGCCTCCTCCCTCTGCACGTGTTCTCTCTCCTCCTCCCCTCTCGCTCTCTCTAAAAAATAAATAAAGTCTTTAAAAAAAAAAAGAAAAAACAACAAATGCTTTGTGGTTAATTGTTTTATTTTAGGATGTTTTGCAGAAGTCATTTCTGCAAAGGCTGCAGAGCAGAGCATTAGTGCGGTTCTGTTTAAGCTGAAAACAGGATGTTAGGGCTGTTTGTCTTAGCTGTACCAACTCCATATTTTCTTGTTGGCGACCCCGGCCCTGACTATCTAACTGTCCAACTAACTCCTAACACTACTAGTGAAATGAACTGGACCTGGAGATGAGACTTATCTACAATATCTGGTTTAGAAAGAATATAAACTCAGGGGGAGGAAAGAAACTGTGAGAAATAGGCACTCATTCTCAGAGTTTGTCGATATTTGCCAAACCTAGGGGAAAGAACCTATCTGGTTCTTTGAAACTGTAGGGCGCATTGACACCTCTCTGATGGATTTCAGTCTCAGGATACCTTATCAAAATATTAAAGTTGAAAAGGCCAAAGTCACCTGTCTATGCCCTCATTTCTATGACTCAGGAAACTGCATCAGGCTTGAACGGTGTTCAGCTGGGCCTCCAGGTACTCTGCTCCTCTGTTCTTCCATCTCATGTTGCGCCTCCCCTGAACATGTTCTGGGCCCAGCAGATCTTTTGTGTCCTGCTTATGTTGTCTGTGTATTTATATATAGACTTGTATGGATTATTGTATGAAATAGTACCGCATGAAAATGATTCATTAGTAAACTAGCTATTTGATCAATTTGTAAAATTCTTTTGTTCTTTTTACAGATTTATTTATTTATTTGAGAGAGAGAGGGAGGGAACGGGGGAGAGGCAGAGAGAGAGAATCCTCAAGTGGATTCCCTGCTCAGTGCAGAGCCTGACCTTGGGTTTGATCCTAGGACCCTGAGGTAATGGCCTGAGCCAAAGTCAGAGGCTCAACGGAATGAGCTACCCAGGTGCCCCAATTTATAAAATTCTAATCACAACTTACTTCAGAGGGTAACTTAATGGTCAAAAACTGCACAACCTAGTTGTCTGTTGATTTTTGAATAGCAGTAACTTCAGCATCTGCTTCTAACATGGACAGAAAGAAATTGAGCCAGATTTCACAATGAGAACACCAGTTTTCAGAAATTCAAAACATAACGGGGATGATTAAATGATCTATAACAGCTCCCTAGGATTTCAGCATTTCCTATGCTTCCTAAAATTTCTAATTAAAAAGGAAGCCTCGCTAGTGTTTTCTTAAGGATTCAGAAAAGTAATATTTAAGGTCTTTCTAGGACCCACAGAGGAGTCAGAGCACAGACCTCTTCTCTTCAGGCTTCCCTTTCACTAAGAAACGGTCCTGGCCTTACCATTGACTTCTTCCGTTTTTGCCAGGCTATGTAAGGTTGACTTTTCCTTTTAATGTCAAAAGCAAAGATAATAATATCAACCCTCTGCCACATAAATGAGAGGTCTGCTACTTTATTTATTTTTAAAGATTTATTTGATAGAGGAAGAGCCAGTGGGGTGGAGGAACAGAGGGAGAGAGAGGATCCTCAAGCAGACTCCCCAGTGAGCCCAGAGCCCAATGCAGGGCTTGATCCCAGGACCCTGAGATCATGACCTGAGCCAAAATCAAGACTTAACCAGTTGGCTGCTTAACCGACTGAGCCACCCAGGCACCCCAGAGGTCTACTACTTTAAACCAGCAGTTCTCAACCTTGGCTGCAATTAAAATCATCTGCTTTTTTAACATTCCCTGCCTAGAGCAATTGAACCAGAATCTCTGTGGCTGGACCCCAGGCATTGCTAGTTTTTAAAATTCTGCGGTGAAGGGGCACCTGGACGGCTCAGCCATTGAGCATCTGCTTTTGGCTCAGGTCATGATCCCAGGGTCCTGGGAAGCCTGCTTCTCCCTCTCCCACTCCCCCTACTTGTGTTCCCTCTCTTGCTGTATTTCTCTCTGTCAAATAAAGAAAGAAAATCTTAAAAAATAATAATAATAAAATCAAAGCAAAAATAAAAAAACTCCCCAGGGGTTCTGGTGTGCAGTCAAGTTGACCAACCCCTGAATTGAACCAAAAGGATGAAATGTTACTGTGGAGCATCATAAATCAGATGAAGTTCAGGCCCCAGATGCACTTCTGAGAGCATGAGAGCCATACCCCACACTGTCTTTACTCTTCCTGGTGCATATCACTGGACATTTAGCATCCTCCTCTGGAGTGTAAGGAAACTGGGAAGCAATCCCAGGCTGAGGCAACAGAGAGATCCCAGCGTTCTGGAGTCAGCTGGTATTACCTTGCAAAGTGCAAATGTGAACATTTCTCATACTCCTAGCTTGAAATTGACCATGGTGGGAATATTTACATCATGGAAATTGGCAAATTCTACCCACTGAGGCTTGTTTTGCCCTGAGGAGCCAGCGGTTAAACATTTATCAACACTGAGCTGAATAGTTCTCTAGCTTCTGACCCTAGTCAAACCTGAGAAGGGGAAACTTAAAGTCACCCTTGATTCATTAGCAAGTCTGAACCTATATTATGTATATTAATGCTCTTTTCATTATTGACTAAAAAGACGGGGGGAGTAGGTGAGCCTGGGTGGCTCAGTTGGTTGAGTTTCCACTCTTGATTTCTGCTAAGGTCATTTCTTGGACGTTTTACAGCCCTGTGTCAGACTCCCTGGGAGTCTGCTTGAGATCCTTTCCTTCTGTCCCTCCCTACTCCCTACCGGCTCAAGCTCAATTATGTGCACTCTCTCTCCCTTTAAAATAAATAATTATAAATAATTATTTTTTTTAAATAAGGGGAGTAAAGTCAAATAGAAAGAAAAATTGGGAGTTTGCTACTACCATTATGATCCTGGTAGCTAGTAAGTAGGAGAGGACAGCAAGAATTTAACGTGGCCGAGGCACCTGGGTGGCTCAGTGGGTTAAGCCGCTGCCTTCGGCTCAGGTTATGATCTCAGGGTACTGGGATCGAGTCCCGCATCCGGCTCTCTGCTCAGCGAGGAGCCTGCTTCCCCCCCGCCCCTCTCTCTGCCTGCCTCTCTGCCTACTTGTGATCTCTCTGTCAAATAAATAAATAAAATCTTTAAAAAAAAAAAAGAATTTAACATGGCCTCATACATCCTTTTTCCTTATCACTTTTGTCTAGGTGTCTGTTATTTATTCAAAAACTTTTTTTCTATTATTTCTTTAGTAGAGACCAAGATAAAGGGAAGGTGGATAGTTATTGTAGTAGTTAAATTATAGTATAAACTCTCTAATATGGACACTCCAAACCAAAGTGACTTAGGCTTAAAAGAAATTTTAACTGTAATGGAAATTTCCATTCCAAGGCTGTTTTGGGAGCTTTCACCTCTGACTACTCCCAGTTCTTGTCATCATATCTGCATACCAACCAGTCAGAAGGGAAGAAGGAGTAAGGGGAACACATACCTTTCCCATTAAGGACACAACAGGAAAGGGTTACATCACTTCCACTCATAGCCCATTGGCCAGAACTTTGTCTTAATGGACACACTTAACTGAAAGGGAGGCTGGGAAATGTAGTCTTGACTGGGCGCTGTGCCCAGCTAAGCCTCAGAAAATTCATTATTAAAAGAAGAAGGGGGAAAAAAAGAAGAAAAAGAAGAAGAAGAAGGCGAGGGTGAATATTGATGGATAAGCAGGAGACTTAGCCACTTAGCCATCCTACTCATTTAAATGCAAGTTTGTGTGTTCTCATGGCTGGAGGTGGAGGCTTAGAAGGACAGTACTTTAAAACATCTTACAGACAACTGTATCTTCTCAGGGTTTTCAAATTCTGACTTTCCCAGGAGCTTCTTGTGTTAATAGAAGACACCATTTCTGGAAATTCACTGGAGATCATTTTTAGAGTTAATTTCAATGTGCACATGCGAAAATATCGTGTATTATAAAACTTGGTCATAGACTTTCCAATGTAGCATTTTACTTGATATATTTTTGGCCCAAATAATTCTTTTAAAGACCATTTTATTAAGAGTTATGAAAACACATGGGTTGTTTTTACAGTCACAAACTACAAAACTGTAGAACATAAATTTGCTAAGTGTAAATAAATTGGAACTAATGTAATTTCCAGTCTTTCCCTCTCCAGTTCACTTTACAGCCATCACACTAATCTTTCTTTAAAAATCACTTCTGTCGGGACGCCTGGGTGGCTCAGTGGGTTAAGCTGCTGCCTTCGGCTCGGGTCATGATCCCAGGGTCCTGGGATCGAGTCCCACATCGGGCTCTCTGCTTGGCAGGGAGCCTGCTTCTCCCCTCCCCTCTCTGCCTGCCTCTCTGCCTACTTGTGTGATCTCTGTCTGTCAAATAAATAAATAAAATCTTTTTAAAAAAATCACTTCTGTCATAGCACTCTTCTGTTTAGAAGCCTTAAAGCTTGTGTTTTAAAGTCGAAATGTGTTTGCTTGGCACTGTGGGGCTCCATGTACCTGTGCTGGAGTCCTAACCAAACACATATGAGAGAAAACAGAGGCTTGATCAGGAACTTCAGAGTCTTGGGTTCTAGGTCTAGTTCTCCCACTATCTAGGTGAGTGATGTTGGATATACCCATATGGTGGGTGTGACTCTGGGTAGAGCTGATCCTGAAGCTAAGATTCAAGATTGGCTAGACCAGCAGGCAAAAGAGCCTTCTTTAAAGTAGTTGTGGAGATGAGCTTCTCACATTATTCTTGATGATCCCTGCCTTCTGGGGTGCACCCCCTTGTCTGATCGCTTCACCTGGAGTGCAAGATGTGCCTAATGACTTGCTTCTAACAAGATAGAGCAAAAGTAATGGGATGTCGCTCCTGAGATTAGATTATAAAAGAGCAGGCCCTTTGCTCCCATGCTGTCTTTGGTTTTTCTTGCCTTCTCTCTAATGAAGCAGGATGCCATGTTGTGATCTGTTCTGTGTAGAGGCCCATGTGGCAAGGAACAGAGAGCAGCCACCAGCCAGAGGCCATGTTGTGTGTAGCACTCTTCAGAGGCCTGCATGGCAAAGAATTGATGCCTCCAGTCAGCAGTCAGCCAGGATCTGAGGCCTCTCAACAGCCCTAGGAGGGGGCTTGGAAGTACATCTTCCCCTGGTCAAGCTTCGAGATGACTACAGTTTCTGCTGACATCTTGACTGCAGCCTCTTGAGACACTCTGAGCTGAGGAATCAGCTAAGCCGTGTCCTGATTCCAGACCCCCAGAAACTGTTGACAGTGAAGATGTTGGTGTTCTAAGTCACAAAGTTTTGGGATGATTTTTATGCAGTGATAAGTAGTAGATATAGAAGCACTAGAGACCAACTATCATCTGAAAATGGAGGGAAATTAGGAAAACATTACTGAGACGTTAAAGCTCTTAAAACTGAATTTAAAATTTTGAAAATCACATGCACAGTAAAAGACAATAAAAAACTAAATAACACCAATAAATCTTGGTCTAGTGATTAAGAGTTATGCTCAGACTTTGGCCTTCAAAGGAACATGTTTGATCTTCTGTGGAATGATTGCTGTTCTGGCACAATATAAAATACTGTCCCCTCACGCACTGGGAGGTAAAGGATCTGAGGAAGACATTGGTATGTAGGCCAGAAATTACTGGTTTCAACCAATTTCCTGATCATTGTGATGAAAAAGAAGAGGAACCTCATTTAATGAATATTCTAGATCTCCACTGTTCTAGTACAGTCGCCGCAAGTGATTATGCATATGTAAGTTACAGTTAATTAAAACTGAGTAAAATCTCAAATGCAGTTTCTCAGTCCTACTAGCCACACTTCTGGTGCTCAAAAGCCTCAAGAGCCAGTGGCCGCAATATTGGACAGTGCCAGTACAGAGCATCTCCAAAGTCGTGGAGGTTCGGCTGGGCAGCCCTACTGTAAAGGGCTTCCATGATGCCTCATATCAGTGCTTACAAAGTTTGTTTCACTATTGTTCTCTTCATGTACTGTTAAACCAGTAGACGATGTCAAGAGTTCTTGGGCTACTCTGGAGGTATCGGCAGCTAAGCCAACCTGGAGGTATTCTGAACACACTGCAGAGCCTCCAAATGGAGTGGGGAGCATTTCCGTTCTAAAAAGCATTAGAGGGCAGGTGCCATAAAGGACTACCAAAGACTCAGTCTTAAGGTGAGCCAGTGGACGTCACCACTGCTGATACCAGCTCTCAAACATAGGCCAACCCACCAGCTCTCTGTGGGCTTTCGTTTCCATCTTTGTCAAATGAGAGCAAAGGGCTGACATTCTCTTAAGTTCCTTCAAGCTCTAAAACTCAGTGACTATACAGCCATCAACAAGAAGGAAATCTTGCCATTTGCAACTACATGGATGTATTATGTGGGGTGTATTATGTGGAGTGGGTTATACTAAGGAAAGGAAGTCAGCCAGAGAAAGACAAATACCATATGATTTCACTCCTACGGGGAATTTAAGAACAAAAACAGATGAACACTGGGGAAGGGAAGGAAAAATAAGATAAGAACAGAGAAAGAGGCAAACCATGAGGGAGGAGACTCTTAACTACAGAGAACAAACTGAGGGTTGCTGGAAGGGAGGTGGGTAGGGGGATGGACGAAATGGGTGATGGGCATTAAAGAGAGTGCTTGCTGGGATGAGCACTGGGTGTTCTAGGTAAGCGATGAATCATTCAATTCTACTCTTGAAACCAGTACTATACTGTATGTTAACTAACTTGAATTTAGATAAAAATTTGGAGGAAGAAAGTACAGAATAGAGAAAAAAACCAACAACATAAAACTCAATGACTGTATATGTGACACTAATGAAAATTTACCTGTGTAAATTATTTGATGACTCACAGATGCAGGGTAGGAGTCCGACAGCTGGTTTAAAACTGCCGCCTCCAGATTTCTTCCTATGAACAGCCTTCTTTCTTCTTCCTGGATGATATCAGGGCACAGAAGGGAGAATGAGGGAGAGAGTAGAATTGCACCTGGGGAGGTCAGCCACCTTCCTCTGAAGATCCTGCCGTTCTGAACTCCTGGTCACCTTGCTTATCCCTTAGTGGGTCTTGTAGGGCCTTGGAATTTCTTTCACGTCATGTGACTGCCATAGGTCGGCAGGCCTGGTAGTCTCTAAGTCTTTCCTCTACTAAGGATACTTTACCGCGGTGCCCACTGCCCTAGGGTTACTACATATAGTGGGTTAAGATGCTTGAGGTTTTCCTCAGCTACTAACTCTCAGAGGGCAAGACACAAGTCCTTGTGCTCTGGGTTCTCTCAAATTTATCTGTTCATTCCATATACTCTCAACTCCCCACCCACTCTTGGATTTTTAGGTTTGACCCCTGGTGGGAGCTACCACATTCACATAAGACCTCTTGCCCTTCACCTCACTTCCCCTTCATGTCTAACCAAAAGTGGGCTTCCACCTTACCCTGCCTCTCTACACTGTTTGTTTTTTTAAAGATTTTGTTTATTTATTTGAGACGGAGAGAGCACAAGCAGAGGGAGGAGCAGAGGGAGAGGGAGAAGCAGACTCCCCACTGAGCAGGGAGCCTGCTGTGGGGCTTGATCCCGGGACTCCAGGATCATGACCTGAGCTGATGGCAGATGCTTAACCCATTGAGCCACGCAGGTGCCCCTCTACATGGTTTTCTAGCAAACTTTCCTCTTATACCCTCTACAAGAATTCTGAAAGCTTCCACGTTTTCAGGTTGACATCTGAAAATTTTTGTCTCATGTTTAATTGTTGCAAAAGATGTTATCTCTGGTGTATTTTATACCATATATATGCTCTAAACAGATTTTTGTCAAAACCTTAGAACATTTGATTTTGTTCATTCAACGTATGGAAAATAACCACACAGAACCTAACTGGCAAAATCAGTTTTTGTTTTCTAGCTGGTCAGCCAAAGCAACCATACTTTCTGTCTGGACAAGTCTGGATTTTATTTCTCAGTTTAAGTCAATGTTTCAATGTAAGTCCTCATGACAACCATATCACTTCTGAATTCTAATACAAGGAAACAAAGATAAACAGATGAGGCCCTTGGCCATGGATGATGCTGAAGCCCGGATGAGATGAGGCCCCATGACCCTTACTATTTTCCTGGGAGCTCACCTGGGGCTACTCTCAAAGAACCTTCCCTCAGGGGCACGCATTCTCCAACTGTCCAGTCATTTGGTGACCCAGATGTTTTTGTACCCTTGGGCAATGTACTATTTTAGGATTCTGGACAATGAAGGGCATGCTCTTCTTTTGTAAAAGAGGAGAGCACTTTGAAAAAAGCAGGGTCATCTGCAAATTCTAAAAGTAGGTTAATTTTAGGAAAGAATACACATGGAAGTTGATTATTTTGAAAACTCTTCCCATAAAGTCCCCAGTGACCACGTATCCCTTAGCAAATCTTCATGCACTCCCAAGGGGACACACACAGCAGTGTGAAGACCAAAGCATTCTAGTGAAGTTCTGGGCTCAGACCCCTGAACTTTGTTCTTTAAGGGTTGAAAAGAAAACTTCTTGAAAGTAGGCAAAACCTTTTTTTTCTGTTAACAAAGTCTGGAATTATCTTGCTGTGAACTGAAGAAATTTAGTTTGGCACTCTAAGCTGAGTAATGACTTTGTTCTACTGAAGTATGCAGCCTTTCCCTGAAGTAGTCAAACCCATTGATTCAACGAGTGAGGGGTCATAGGACAACACCACTTACGGGGAATGAAAATTGCTTTGGTTTAAATTTCAAAGGCATCATCATGCCTTTATCTTTCATTCAGAATGGGGATGAAACAGTTTGAGTGGTTACAGAGCAGAACCGAAGGCACGGAGGCAGACGCAGATTGGGAGCTGCTCTGAGCAGAGCTGTGGGAGGGGCTGCCCCATGTAACCCATACCCGAAGGCTGCTGGGGCCTGGGCCTGTAGAACCCCAGCAAGATGGACCCTCCTCCCTCAGGGGCCACCAGGTAAGGGTCCAGAGCTGTGACTGAGAGTTTGGTAAGTTCTGGCCTTGCGGATGATGTTGACTCTGGGTGCTGTTTCGTAGCATGTTTGTTGAGGTTTAGAGTTACCCATGACTTTGATTTTCACTAAAAAAAAAAAAAATTAGAGTGGGAGGAAGCAAAGCAGAAGAGACAAGGAGCTGTTAATATTACAGGGAATAAAAGAAAAACCCAAACAATCCAAGTAACAGTCTCATGGTGCCCCAGGTGGAAAGAGCTCCCACCGGCCCCTCTCTGAGATGGCTTTAGTGGTCCCAGCTTCTCTCCAGCTTGTGAAATGCCCTCTCTCCTCACCTTTCTCTGCAAAGCTCTCTCCCATTTCCTTCAGGAAGAATACTTGTTTTTCCCCTTGTCTTGTACAGAGCACTTGATCATGGGTATACCCTAGGTCTTGGGGGCTCCCTGCACCTTAGTGCCCCTCAGTATTCTTTATTTCTCCAAACTCTATTCCCATCCCAAATGGAATTCCACCATCATCAGAATTACCTTGTTATACGTGGAAAGTAGTGAGTTTCCCATTCATTCATTACGTCTGGGTGAGGGTCTGTCAGAATCTTCCAGAAGGGGTTCCAGCACTGGCAGTAAGAGGGTGGAAGTGGTGGAGCTGGATGAGGGAAGCTTTTTACTGTTCCTTCTACACCCAAACTCTTGGACTCTACCCTTCAAGTTTGAGTTTTAAAAAATGAAAAATGAGCCACTGGGTGGCTCAGTGGGTTAAAGCCTCTGTCTTCAGCTGAGGTCATGATCTCAGGGTCCTGGAATTGAACCCCGCATTGGGCTCTCTGCTACGCGGGGAGCCTGTTTCCTCCTCTCTCTCTCTGCCTGCCTCTCTGCCTACTTGTGATCTCTGTCTGTCAAATAAATAAATAAAATCTTAAAAAAAAAGATTCTTCTTTAAAAAAAAAAAAAAGAAACTCCAGATTCATACAGCATTATTTATTTTACAAAAATGGGATTGAAACTTGCCACTTTATAACCTGTTTTTTTCCCAGTGAATATACTTCCACATCAACAATTCTAAGCTACATCATTTTTAATAGCTGCAGATATTTCTGTGGCTTACTTAACTAACATCCTATTGCTGGACAGTTAGCTTGTTTCCATTGATCATGCTGCAATAAGGATTCTAGCACATAGCTGGTAAGAAGAGGCTTTCTGAAGTTTCCGTTTCCTGAGAACTTTTGACATTAACCATTCTACCACACATTTTACCCGTATGGGAATCTATTTTTCCTCACTTTCTTAAGTTCTTTAAGACGCATTTGTAAAGCCATTTTAGAAAATGATAGTTATTAAATCAATCCTATGTTGTTGTATCATTAGGTAAAGGGAGCTCTTTAAAAAGTTAAATACAGGCTTTATTTGCATATACTCCAATGTAATATGCCATGCTAGGAAATATTTCCTGTAATTATTATTGGTAAACCTCATAAGGATAATTTTTATCAATTTGCAGCTCATTCTATCACTCCAGGAAAAGTTGGAATAATCTCAATCTCCTATAGGGAAATTCAATTTACATAAAGTTATATATCCATAAAGAAACAGCTGGACTGTGATCCAAATAACTGTAATGAAGCTGATGATATTTAACAGTAAGGCTTTCTGTAATTAAATTGAAGTGAGCTCCAAAAATTCTACCTAGAAAAAAATTTTCTGATGCCCTCAAATCTAATGGCAGGATTTCCTCTGGAAAGAGAATTTTCTCGTTATGCTTTGGGGTTGATTAATTTGTATATAACCTGCTGGCTCTATTAGTTAGATGTATCTTTTTGGATCCAAGTATCAGAAATCAGCTCATGCTAACTTAAGTTAAAATGAGAAATATGTTATAGGAGTGCAGAGGTGTCCTGTCAACGGGGTCTTGGGGAGGTTTTGAAACAGGGACCTGGAAAGCTGGGTAGCCACTCTGGCCAGGAGTCAGGAGTCAGCCTTGCTTCTCCGCACACACGTGCTCCTTCTGTTTGCTTGTGTACTAGCCTCTCCTGAGTCTCTGCTGTGGAAAGGGTTTGCCCCACAGCTCAGCCTCACTTACCTTTAACAGGTCCAGCTCTCTGGAGAAGGAAAGTCAGTTGATCTTTTGCCCTCTCCCGATTCCAAATGTATAGAAAAAGGAACTTTGGCCTGGATCACATGACTGCCCCTTCCTCAACCAACTTGGGGGCTTGGGGGCCAGAGCACTTCACACAAGATGGCCGCCTAGGAGGTGGCCGCCAGACTGGTCACTGTGAGCTGGGAAAATGCTCGGAAGCGTTCCTCTGCATATGAAACTTGAGAGAGAGAGAGAAGTGAGTCGTACAGAAAGTCAAACGCCATTAGGTTATAAGCATTGATTATAAACTTGGGAATAGATGAGATGGTGTAGTTACTTTTTCACTGTGCAGAGTAAAGAGGAGAGGACAAGCACAGAATCCTGGAGAATCTGACTAGAGGGCTGAGCAAAGGAAAGGAAACCATTTTTCCCAAAATAAACCTGACTTGTCCGTGAAGAGAACTCCAAGAATGTGTCAAGAGCTGCCAAAGGCATTTGCTTTTCATTTCTGGAATTTATCAAGTTCACTGCCGGTTTCTCTCAAGGGATTTTCTAGATCCTTTGTCTGCTTCCCTTTCCACCTGGTGTGGGTTTTATAAATTTTCCACCTTGATCAATAAGGACTCAGTTGTGCTTTCTATTCTGGCACATTCTGTTCTTCTTCACATGAGAAGGAATCCAGGTTTGAAAGGACCCTGAAGCTCATACAACAGTGGAGGCCATTTTAAGAAAAAAGACTACAAAATTGTAAATACAAAATAAGGTCCAAAAATATTTATTTAGAATGAAAAGAGAAATGACAGTAATCACACATTTTTTAGAAGTTGGCAAATGCCACAACATCACAAAATCTAGAAAGTCACATAATTAAAAAAAAATGAACTCCTTTAAGTACCTCTAAAATACTTTTCCCCTAAATTCTTGACGTCGTAGTTTTAATCACTGATTCATATGATAATGTTTTTGCAATATCACTTTTCGTACGTAGAGTAAATAGGTAATTTTCTCTTTCCTCTAGCCTGGTTGTTCAAGCTTTAAAAAATTGATAGTTTCGAGAGTTTTCTTTGAGCATCACAATGATTATTAATGATGTCATGTAAATATTTAAGATCGTTGTCAAATCTGAGAAAACTATCATGCTTCTTTCCTATAAAATTTGGAAGAGTTTTCCGTAGACTAGCTCCTGGGTCCATACATTTCATTCCCGCTTCTCCTTCATTAAACACAGACATCCAGGGCAGGGCTCTGTGGGACGCATTCCTGTTGGGATACAGCCTCAGGCTCTGTACTTTTTTGTTAGGACACCTCACACAGGAGTGGTCGGCAGCTCATTGTGGAGGCTGGTTTTGAACAGGCTAGTGGCTGGGGTGGGAGACAGACAGGTAAACGTGCATCTCAAGGTAGGGGAATTTGAAGGAGAGATGGCAGGAAATTGAGGGAGTTCCTGCTAATGACTTCAGATTTTACCAGGAGACAAAGGTGGCTTTGAGAGAAAGAGACGTTAGAGGCAGTCTTGCCAGATTTCAGCAAATAAAAATATAGGACATATGAAATGTGGCACGGGACAGACTTCCACTAAAAATTATTCATTGCTTATCTGAAATTCAAATTTAACTGGGCATTCAGTATTTTGTCTCGCAATAGATGGTGGGCCCTTCAAGAGAAAAGTGAAGCTTTGGCATAGTCACGGGGAGAATGAGAGAGCTAACCAGAGGTTAGTGCAAGGAGGGCCCGATTAAGATTAGATACCAGCAAATTCATGGTGGGGGTGGGGGCTGTTTTTCTAATGGAGCTCAGCCACTCAGGTGCATTGGCATTTGTGCAGCCTGTGATTCCAGAAACAAGTTTTAAAATATATGATAAAAGATGGGATTCACTAGGTTTCTCATCTCTTTATGCTTACTGTTTGTGCTTTCCATAAAACCAAGGCAGCAGAAATTTCAAAAGAAAGATGTACTGATTATGGATTGGAATCCAAATCGCAGAATATGTTAACATAAGAATATTTTATTCTACACTTCCCAAACATGCCATAATATATTCACCCAAAGCAATAAATCCCAAGCTGCACAAGCAAATTATAAACAAATGATAGAAGCTGAAGTTTCCTCTCAAAAGAGGCTAAGGAACAGATAATTTAGAAAGAACAGATTTTATTGGAACGTCAATAGTTTTCATGACACAGATACTTAAACTACTCATTTTCAACATTCCCATATAAAGAAAATTATAAAAGGTTTTTTGTGGGATTTTTTTTAAGAAAAGATAATTTGACAGATGGAGTCTTTTTATGGGATCCGTAGAAGTGATAAAATTGAATAAATTACCAAGATTTTATCTCCATTTCTGTAATTCTCCCTAAAGATTTAGAGGTGGCAGATTGAATCAACTGGGAAATAAATTTGCATGTTTATAACATGTCTAAAACAGGAATTAAAGACAAAAACTTCTCACTTGTTTTCGAGAGTGGTTTATCTGGAGGAAACCTGCTCTCATGAGATCACACATTTACTAACCAAGTATCAAGGTTCACCAAATGGAAATTTGTATTGCAAAATGTACACGAGGTTCGGTGAACAGTGTATTATTATTATCATCAGTGTTAAAGAACAAGCAAAAATAATTACAGACTATAAAGTTGGGGCAACTTAACTAAATTCTAGATAATTTTTTATATAGGAGAGGATTTGGTTATGAACAGGCTGGACTTGATTTTGAGTAAAGTTGAGCCACAGTAATTTGGGTCACAAGATAGCTCACTTTTGTGATCCCTGAGTCACGTGATCACATTACAGAGCCTGTAGGACCTTAAGGAGAAGAAGGACCCCTGCCTGGATGGTGGTGGGATGTTTTATGCACAGTGTATGTGTCTTACTTCAAGAAAAGCACCCAAAGACCAGATGCCTCTCCTTCTCCTACGGAATCCTTAGTGATGACACTCACACATCCGGCGGGCTCTGGCTTAGACCAGAGTATGAGCGGGGAGGGGCGTGGGGGAGGCAGCGGGATGTGCACTTTGCCTTGAACCATGGGAGATGGTATCTGGAGAATCTGTTAGTCCTGTGCCGAGACCCAGAGGGCAGAACTGACTTCTCCAAGCCTCATACACTCACTGAGTGAGTGGCAGAAATGAGGGCAGCATTGGCCAATAGTGAGTGAGACAAAGGCTGAAATGGGAAGCCTTAGAAAGTGGAAGCAACTTTGAGGGTGTTGTCCTAAGTCCCAAGTCAGCTGGCACTGTCATTTTCCATTGGTTTTTGGCATTCTCAAATTCAGGATTTACATAAGGAATATTCTCTGTGTTCTGTCATTTTTGTCTTTTTCATTTGGGCTTGTTCTATAATAACGCTAACAACTTTATATACCCATTGATAAGAAAAATCAGTGGTAGGCAAGGAGTCATGGGGAATGGATTCGTCAATTTTTTTTTAAAGATTTTATTTATTTATTTGACAGAGAGAGAGATCACAAGTACACAGAGAGGCAGGCAGAGAGAGAGGGGGAAGCAGGCTCCCCGCTGAGCAGAGAGCCCCATGTGGGGCTTGATCCCAGGACCCTGAGATCATGACCTGAGCCGAAGGCAGAGGCTTAAACCACTGAGCCACCCAGGCACCCCAATTCATCAATTTTTTAAAAAAAACAGAAAACCAGCTCTTATTTCCTGGTGTATTTTTGGCTGTTCACCCCTCCCCTCCATTTGAGCTGTTTGCCTTTGTTCTTGTATTCAATTAATTTTGTAATGTAAACAGTGAGCAAATCAGAATATTTAAGGATTCTTTCTGTTTATGTCTTCAATTGTACTGCAGTGTATTTGAAGCAGGACCCCTCTCATCTCCAACTAAATCTATGGTGGGTTAAAAAAAAGTTAGGATTTATTTTCTATTGGGTGTTTTCCCTCTCTGTGTAGGATTCCAATTCCAAATTAGTGTGGTTGCTATGTGTGGAGGAGAGATGTGTCAAGAGAACATGGCCCCAGGGAAATAAGAAGTTGGAAAGAAGTCACTGCATCCAAACCAAGCACACTGATACTTTCTTTGAGGAAACACTGAGATATTATTTGGATAAAAGATGCCCCTAGAACAAATATGACGTCGACTTGGCTGGGAGGAGAAGCTGAGAAAACTTGTAACTACAGTTCTCTTTTCCTTCTTCTGCCAAGAGCAGAGCCTATCTGCTAGCCCAGCTCACCTGGCTGAAGGCACAGCTGGCACTCACCTGGGAGACCTCCCTGAATGTTTTCAATAACAGGAACTTTCCTTTTGTTCTGATTGAGTTGAGTGATAGAGGTGAGGCCTTGTATGTAGATGGGTAGAAATCCCACCACCATGGCCTACTCTGGGAAAGTCACTCAACTTTTCTTTGCCTCAGTTTCCACAGCTGTAAAACCAGGATCATAATTTGTAACTTGGAAGACTGCCGTGAAATGAAATGAGGCAAAAAAATGGAAAGCAATTCTGCAGTGTCCAACCTGCTCTCTGTTCCTCCTTGCCCACTCCCCTCCTGGTCTGCTACACTTCCAGCAGGGTTCTGAGAGGAGCGCGCTCTGTCCTCTTTTCTTTATTTTCCTCCCACCTCAGTTTCGGGCCCTATCTTGGCCTTTCTCCAGATCTAGGATCATGTGATATTGTCTGCCTCAAGTTTTGTAGGTGTTCCTTTGCCAACCATTCTATGGATGTAGGCTTTGTTTTCTTGTCCCTCTGCACCTTCTCAACTGCCTTCTGATGTACTTATCCCATCTTTAATTATGGCTTTGCCTCTTCTATAGGGAAGACTCTCAAATCTGTTTCCTGTAATGACCACTCAGACCAGTCTTTGCCCTCAGCTCTTCCTAGACCTGAATTGTTAAGAGGAAGCCATACTATCTGCAGTTAGCCATTTTGGAGACACAGCCCATGAATGCATAATAACATCACCTGCTTTTTGTAGACATAGTAGATTCATGTCTCTACACCATAATACAACACAAGAGGGAAATGGTGTGGTTCCTGTTCTCGGGGACTCCTGGGGCAAAGAATGTTCCCGTGCCAGTTACATGCACGGTGTCGCTATAAACACATGTCACTGAAAATAGAGAGTTTTTTCCATAAATGCTGTCTCACCTTGTCCTTTAATGCTGCCAGTGGGGTCAGGAATAAAGCATTGGCTGTACTATCAAGTGAGAAAGGCGAAAGGAAAGGAAGGGTGGAAGGATAAAAGATTTATGAATAGAAAAGGGGAGAGCCTATGAAGGAAGAGAAAAGTTGAGGGGGGGAGGAGAGCACAGATGATATACCACAGGAAATCTCAGAATCCTAGTATTCTTGGTAAAGAAAGAAATGTCACTGAGTCGAACTCCCATCAAATGCTTCAGTTTCCCCTGGTGTTTCCACCCAGCTGTGTTATCCTTCTGCCTGAAACTCACTGACAAATACTCCTGGAGTCCAATCTGTGCTGCACTGTGAGAATTATTAGAATAGTCATCTAATAATATGTAAAATCTAAAATGGCTTCCTATCACTTTTTTCCCCCCATTGATTTTGGTTCCCCTGTGGGGCATTAAAGCTAACCTATAATCCTTTCCCTGACCATCAGAACCTTTATGACTTGGGCCCTGTCTAGCTCCAGTACTTCTTGTTGGCTGTGTTTGCTAACACGCTGTGCACAGGCCTTCCTGAGAGCCTTCTGACGAGAGCGCCTCATTCCTGTTCTTTGCATGAGACCCCCAAACAAGTAAATGTATATGCGATCTTTGAGGTTTCAGGTCAAGGGCCACGGTTCTGGAGGAGCCTTCCCACAGGGCCAGAGCTAAAATAGCCCACGCCTGGGGAGCTTGGGGGGCTCAGTTGTTAAGCGTCTGCCTTTGGCTCAAGTTGTGATCCCAGCGTCCTGGTCCTGGGATGGGTCCCTCATCAGGCTCTGTGCTCAGCAGGGAGTCTGCTTCTCCCTCTCTGTCTGCTACTCCCCCTCCTTGTGCTCTCTCTCCAGATCTCTCTCTCTCAAATAAATAAATAAAAATCTTAAAAAAATATATATATATAATAGTTCAATCTTAGAAGTCTAAATTGGGTAACTTTTTTTTTTTTTTAATGTGATGGCAAAGCCCTTAGAAGCCAAGTCAAAAGACTAACAAAAAACTGGGGAAAATATTTGCATTTTACATATTACTGTGATAGTTTGCCTAAAATATGAAGGGTTTCTACAGTTCGGTGAGAAAAAGACCAATTAAGTTATTGGTCTACTGTAAACAAAACAAAACCAGGCAAAGGATACAAATAATTCAAGTAAACAACCCTCATATGCTGCCCAAATATATGAAAAGGTACTGAAAAAAGAGAGAGAGATACAGTTTTTAAAAAAAATATATTATTTATTTATTTATTTGATAGACAGGTCACACAAGTAGGCAGAGAGGCAGGCAGAGAGGGGTGGGGAAAAGCAGGCTCCCTGCCCAGTAGAGAGCCCGATCCGGGACTCGATCCCAGGACGCTGGGATCATGACCTGAGCCGAAGGCAGCGGCTTAACCCACTGAGCCACCCAGGTGTCCCGAGAGATACAGTTTTTCATCTATCACATTGGCAAAGATAAATCAATACTATTCTTATGCCAGCAAGGATGTGAGAAACAGGTACCCTCGTATCCTACTGGTAACAGTGTAAACTGGAACAATTTTTATAAAGCTGAATCCATGCTATTTATCAAAATTAGAAATGCACAAATGCACTTTCCACCCTGGGATTTTTAGTTCTAGAAATTTGCCCTACAGATATGTTCCTGAATGTGGGAATTGATGTATGTACACAGGTGCTCATAGCAGTGTTTTATATAAGAGCAAGAGGCTGGAAACCACATATGGATCTATCAGTAGAGGAGTGGATAAATAAATTGTGGTGCATTCATACAATAAAATAGTATGCAGTTATTAAGAAGAAGGAGGCAGATCTGTCTGTAGCACTGGAGGGCTTTGAGTGCATTTTATATTAGCTTACAGGCATTTTATATCTGCTATTTTGTATTTTGTTTAAAGACAGCCACTAAAACTGTATCAGCTTCAGATCCCCCC